>JAATLQ010004579.1:0-14030 GCA_013421005.1 Heliconius erato x Heliconius himera | reverse complement strand
TATACATTTATATGGGATTACAAAGTTATTCATGCAGTTGGTGTATTTGGAAAACTGGACCGAAATTACAAAATATTTAAGTTTTCCTATGATTAAGACACTAAACTCGATTTGTATTCCAAATTTGAAGCTTCTATGTCTGCTAGAAGTGCCTTGGACTTTTGATGATCGGTGAGTCAGTCAGTGAGTGACAAAATTTAGAAACTTTAACAAGTTGTCATTCTTAAACTACTGGTTCAAATTGACTGAAATTTTAAATATACCATGTTTATATGGTGCCTGATTAGTTACTGAAAATTCAGGTTTCTTGTTATATCCACAACGAAGTTATAGGGGGTCGAAAATGGCCTGAATTGCTTCGAGAAAAGATGGTACGGCCGTGCCGCTGTTTTTTTGCTCGACTTGGCGGGGGCACTGCCGTGCCCCCAGATACTTGAGGATTGGCATCTAAAGTGGGAAACCAATTCATAACCATCTCTAAAAATCCATAATTGTCTTTAAAATTTTATAAAATAGTTATTATTATAATACATACTTGAGGATTGGCATCTAATTCACAATCTATTTCAACTGTTTCTCCTCGAGCCGCTCTTAACGCCATTGGTTGTGATGACTTGCACGATGGAGTATCTGGTGATGATATATTTTTTTAGTTCACCTAATTTATTATGTGATAAATTTAAGATTATTTATTTGATAGAATCTAGTTTTATAACAAGAAAATTGACAAGGCTTTGATGAATACTACCTATTGAAAATAGTTATTGTAAGTTTTCATAGTATTATATAAGAAGTTAATTAACTTCAATTTAACAATAGAGTAATTTTAAAGGTAATTTAACTAATTCTAAACACTTAATATTAATTAAAATCAAATGCTATAAATTCAAAATATAATAAAGGTATTAGCTATTATTTTAAGTAGAATTATAATTTATTACTATAACAACGTTGCAGTAAATAAAAAAATATAAACCGAAATAAGTTTTTTCTCTATGGAATATACTAGCAACTTGGTGATTATTGAAATTAAAAATAGCCTCAGAGCTTCGAAGCCAGTTCACTGTAATACAAAGTACATGAATATTATTACTATTTAAGAATAATTCCATTTCTAACTCTTTATTAAACATCTCTTATATGTTTTGTTATCCCTTGTATGTTAATATGGGAGTAATTATCTCCCGGCATACAATAATTTAATACTGACTGTCCCTTACAAATCTTATTTAAAACTCCCATATTTTTCCCTAGATTGTCACTATATATTATAATATTACTTTGATTTTGTGTGGGTATGGGTTGTGATTTTTTAATCTCTATAAAGCTGTCTTGAGCTCCACCAGCCTGAGATTGGGAAAATATTTCTGATATCTCGCTTGGATGGCTCGGTGTGAACGCTTGACACTCACAGACATAATTTTTAGTGAGTGACTCAAAGCGCTTTGAATTATGACTACAGATCTTAAGTAGCTCCTCCATAGAGGATATTTTTTTTATTTATATAATAGCATTATTATTTATTATCTCTAAAAAAAGTAATAATTGTGTAACAGAAATCTATTGACAACGCTTACATTACTGAGTATATGTAGAAAGTTGAATTTTGGCGTGTTGTTTTACTTTTAAGTGAAGAGATTTGTCGAAATTCTAAAAAAGGATTTTGCGATATTCTTCCATCCATA
Source organism: Heliconius erato x Heliconius himera (assembly GCA_013421005.1). NCBI lineage: Eukaryota > Metazoa > Arthropoda > Insecta > Lepidoptera > Nymphalidae > Heliconius > Heliconius erato x Heliconius himera. Next base: position 12,345 of record JAATLQ010004579.1, on the reverse strand, counting down.
TCTCCAATCAGAGAAAACGAAATTTTGAAACACTAAGTTGAAATCGACGATTGGGAAATGCCAAGTAAATACTGAAAACTACCCCTTAGTAAGATTAAGATTTAAATGAATACTAACATTTGACATCTAATTCCAGAGGCTGGCTTGATCCTTCGCCAAGGGCATTTCTAGCTACGCACACGTAGTCTCCAGCCACACGTCTTGATATACGCTGCAGTACCAGGCTTTGGTTTGCCACTACAACACCACCACCGCCCTTCACCGGTGTGCCCTGTTGGGATTAAAAAGGATTTTTTTTTGTATTTCACTTTGATTTCTGTTTTCTTTTCGCATTCTTTAATTATAGCACATAGCAGAATATGTTAGAGGTTCCCTCTGTCTATCCCACTTTGTGCGAGATACAGCGTGAAGCTAAAACGGTAAAAACGAATTTGTTGTATGGAGACACTTTGTTCTATACTTTGTAGCCATTTTTGTGCATACGTAATTTAAAAAAAAATGGCAAAAGCAATTTTCACCTTGTTTTACAAGAAGTGGGAAATGAAATTATTTAATACATTTTGCTGAAATATTTTGTATGACGCTAAAAAAACAAAGATTTTTTTTAACTAAAAAACAAGTTTTCGAAATACCTTGATACTGGGGGCGAGAAAATAAAAATAATTTACTCACTATATTGGGAATCAAACTCACAACTGTTGCATTTACAGTCAGACACTATACCGTTGAGCCTCAATGGAAGCAAGTTCAAAAAATAGACAAATCATATCTATCACAAATAAATTTTACTTACTTTAATAATTTTTATACGTTTTCTAAATAAGTATTTTTTTTTCCTAATTGTGGAATAACACTTTAAAAATGTTTAAAAATACACAAATAGCTTTTCTATATAACATGAATACTAACTGACAAATGTCCGACCATCACGGTCGACAACGGAACGTCAACGATACACGGAAACTCAATCATAGCTGCCAAACTAGCCTTATGCAAACGAAAATCAGATAGATTGGTCAGATTGTTCGCAGTCAGTAGTAGTATTCCAATTTACCAATTTAAGAAGATGCACTTTTAGCACCAAAAACCCCTTTCACTATAATAAATCAATATATCTATTGATTATAATATGATATAATTGAAGATTTTTTTTTTAATTTCTCAAAATCTAGGGACCTAGTATCAAGACATTCCGTTCCCATTAAGACACGTCCGTTCCCAATTTTCCACTGACTTTGTCTCGTTACCAGAGGGTGGAAATAATAATATTAAATATTTCATCCCCCGAGAAGCACGATTCTCACTCTCAATCCACAGCCGCCGCGTTTAGTCACACCCTTGCACCACTGGGCCACGACGGCGTTAATTATAATATACATATACAATTTCAGACACCAATTAATAGTATTGCTCATTTAATTCCAGATCAAATCTGATTTAATGATAATTTTCAATTATTGAGTTAACGTTAATAGAATTAAAATCAATACATAATTTACATCAGTTTGGAATCTAATATTATCTATAATTGCGAAAAGAGCAAATAATTGCTTTTCTATGAATATAGATAATATAATTTTATTCGACTGAGTAGATTTGGTTTAGTAATACTAATCTCTTTATTTGAGCCATTGAAGCGAAATCAGGTGGTATCGAAATAGCACAGGGATTATTATTTTAATAATGACTAGAAACGCGAGGCGACTAGGAAAGTGAGTCCAGTCGCGGCGCAGGGGCACAAATTGTGACTGTTAAAGCTACTGGTTGTGGGTTCGATCCCCACTCGGGGAGATGAACTGCCACTCAACACATAATGCCTCTAAGATTCTTAGTTAAAAATCGTTAGTTCTTTAATCTTAACTCGGTTCTTTCTGCCTACCCTGCTGTGTGCGGAACACAATGTGATAAATTTGACTAACAACGCTCTTATAAAATACTTTGCAAGTCTTCTTCCGCTTGTACTATAAAACTATTTATTTATTTATATGAATTAATTTCGTAATCTAAACATATTAACATTTTAAATACAATATCCATACAAAGTGCAGAGAATTTAATAAAATAGTTATTTATAGCAATTTAGTTAAAGAAAATATTTTATATTGACATAAGGTTTTCATTTATGAAGCGAATTAAATAAAATACATATAAAATATTAAGGGAAAGTCACCGAAATTTAATATTTTTTTAAAATAAATGTTCAAAAATGAACAGACAAACAAACATTTAATAAAAAAAAATGTTATGGGGTCTATTACACTAATAACCCTAATAATATTTTTTCTTCTGTATCTTACATGTCAAGATAGCGTTGAGTAACTGCAAAACGGTACTTACTAAAATTGTTTTCTGTATTAAGTATGTCGCGAAATGCGAGTGAAAAAAGACGATGTCGAGGAGTACAGTACATATACACAAAAACATTACAATTTGAATGAATTATGCAAATTAATTTACTTTTCCTTATATAATTTTAATACGCGGCCAGTCGTGGCGCAGGAGCACGAAGTGTAACTAAAAATCAACTGGTTGTGGGTTCGATCCCCACTCGAGGAGATGAAATATTTACTTAAATTTATATTTCCATTTCTTCGATCTGGTGTCGAGGCAAAGCGCGGCGTTAAGTTCTGCCACTCAACACGCAATGCCTCCAGAATTCGGCAGAAAGTGGGGAATGGAGTGTCTTAACACTAGGTTCCCTCTGCCTACTCTACTGATACAGCGTGAAGCTGATTTTATTTTTTAATTTAATAAAAAGCTTATTTTTTCCACATTCATATCGTATATACTTACATTGTGTGTAAAATATACATGAGTGTGCCAAGGGTTGGCACGCACCATGCAGTCCAAATACACGTCGGAACCTTCCACGACTCTAGTGGCATCCAAATTAGCACCAAGTTCTAGTTTCACCACTGGCAAATCTGTATAAAATAGGAAGTATTTTAAGTAAAACATTAGCTTTATCTTCACGCAATTCTCACACACATTTTTTATAACACGCTTCACCTTTCTTTTTCCGCATAGCGGGATATGCAGAGGAAATCTCCCAGACACTCCCATTTTCCCCTCTCATATTTGAGTGGCGGTACGCCATGCTTTGCCTACCAGAACAAAGAAAAAAAATAACATCCCTCTTAGTGGGAATCCAATCCAAAATCGGCACTCTTATAATCTGGTTGCCCCATTCGCTACGGAAAACCCCATAAAACGTATTTTCTATTTCTATTATGTCTATCTTATCACTAATATGGTATCCTAACTAAAGTCTCACACAGAATTTTAATATTTACTAAGCCAAAATCACAAGAAATCTCAATTGCTTTAATATTCTATTCAAATGAATAAATCTATTTTGAATCGAAGCCTCCATTATATACGTAGTTGTGAGTTCAATAAAACAAAAAAAAACCTTTTCAATCTACTTCACAGATAGATCCTAAAGAGATTGGACCAATCAAGAAATGTCTATAGTATGTCTTTTTTACAGAGCTTTTCTGAAAGCTTGTTAAGAGAACTTTGTATTTATATTTATTGTACTTGCATTTACTGTTAGTTGTTTGGATTTCATCACTTAAATAACTTGAGGCCATCGTAGAGCAAGGACATAGCATATGACTGGAGGTCGACTGTTGTGGGTTCAATTCCCACTCGAGGTAATGAATTATTACAAACTATTTAGGCGTTGAGTTCCAGCACTTAATACGCACCTCTAGAATTCGGGAAATTGAAAAGTGGGGAACGGAAGTGTCCTGATGAAAATAAAATGTCTTATCATTAGATTCCCAGGTTCCATATTTCTACTCTGCAATGTAATAGAGACAGCGTGAAACTAAAAAAAGTAAGCAAATATAAAAAACTTATACGTTGTATTTCCAATTTGAAGCCATCTTCATGTGTAGAGTGGGGTAGAGATGGTTGTGAAGCTCTGCATGACAGAACTCTTCCTGCATCTTCGATAACTGGTACGAATGTCAGTGTGCTTCGTGTCACGTTACCATCCGGTGAAACCTGGTAAAAAAAACAATATCAGCTTCACGCTGTATCCCCCATACAGCAGGGTAGGGCAGGGAGAAAAGTTTTGACATTACAATTGTTTTGGCGGGACACGAACCTGTGTCTCTTGGAAACGCGCTCAGCTCGTATAACGCGTCCATCGCTCTGACCACTGAGCTGAATAGGGCTCAAGTGAGCGAATGTAACAACGCGAGGGTTGTTAGTTTGATTCCCATTGGGGGAACAAAATATGTAATATTTTCATATTTTTCGCTCTAGTAACAAAATAAAGAATTCAACCAAAAGTAGGGAACGGAAGTGTCCTAATAGGGAATGGAGTGTCTTAACACTAATTCCCCCTTAAGAATAGAGCGTTAAGCTAAAAAAAATCAATACTCACTTTTTCTTTAACACTATTAAGTTTAGTGCCTCCCTTCCACCACGAAATGTTAGGCTTGGGCCGTGCTCCAGCTGCGGCGCAGGTTAGCTCAGCGCTTCTACCCGCTACTAGAGGCCTTGCACCGCCCAGAAGACGCACCCATAGTGGACGTACTGTAGAGAAAGTATTGAAATAAGTAATTCCAAAGACAATTTTACATGTTATAACTTTTGGCCATACATAGAGACGTAAATAACGTTTAAGTGTTATTAAAATTATTGACAATATATTTGTATTGAAAATATAAACTTTAAATATATGTCAATTAGATATCTATAGTATTTATTCTGTATCCTCAAGAAATACGTGGATATTCATATCTCAAAAATTACTAAAAGTCTAAGTTCCATCAAAAGAACTTAGACTTTTCACTAAGTTGGTGCAATATTCACACTATATTTAAATAAAACAATATTCCAAAGAGAGCGCGAGTTCAATACCCATTACGTTCAAATTCTCCTTTTTTTCTAAATCGGTTAGTATTTTTATTTTAGTTTCGCGCTATCCTACGTGGATAGCGACAACAAATATCACTGCAGGCTGAAGAAATTTGGGAACCCAATGTTAAGTTACTCCGTTCCCATTAAAACACTACCGTTCTCCACTTTCCGCCGCTGCGCGTCAGTTCTCGTTAGCAGAACAAGAAAAATAAAAATGTTAAATTTCCTCGAGTCTTTCCATCGAATAATATCATTTAACGTCAACAAATTATCATTTGATGCATGATTTAGCCTAAATTTGTACATTTTGACGGTCTTTGAAATCTGTTTACGTGTCAATTTTAATTAACGCTTCAGGTAATAGGATTATGAAATTAGCGTGTACTTGACAAGTGTTTGGAATGATTTCAATTGATGGTGAATATATATATTTTTTTCCGCACACAGCAGGGTAGGCAGAGGGAACCTAGTGTTAAGACACTCCGTTCCCCACTTTCTGCCGAATTCTGGAGGCATTGCGTGTTGAGTAGCAGAATTCAACGCCGCGCGTTGCCTCGAAATATAAGTATATGGTTTGAATTTCAACTCGATATCTACAAGCGGTCCTTAGATAAGGCTATTAACAGACAGACGTGAAAGTGATCTTATAAAGGTTTCCAAGGGAACCCTAAAAGAATGATTTTTTATACTCCGCCACTCAATACGAATTCAAGCGGAGTGTGAGATAGAGTTCTTTCTGCCTACCCTACTAAGTGCAGAATAAAACGTGAAGCTGAAAAAACTAATATATAAATTGCTTCAGTAAAATACATTTCTGTAATTTCACTTCAAATTGTAAATCCCTAGGATTTTAGATTACCTTTATACGTGTGTATTAAAGTATTGTTGGCTAAATAAACAAGCTTTTGCCTGCGGCTTTTCACGTTTGTACTTCAAATTAGTTCGTCGCCACAAAACGCTGACGCTCTCTCGAATTTTGAACTACTATACAAATTGAAATGGAGTTTGTTCTACTTGCAATGTATATGCTACTGTATGTTTGTCACAAAGTGTTGGAATACATTAACTCCATGATACACAAAAGCTGTGGGATTGTGGGTTCAATCTCATTTAGGGAATATTTACATTTTAGTTTTTAGTAATGTAGTAATAATAAATGTAGAGTTTGAATTTTATTCTGAGTGAACATAGAACTCGGCACCCATATAAATATTCCATTCTTTTATCGGTTAACTCGAATAATGAAGCATTACTTAACGTTTAACTTGGCTCTCATTTCACATTTATATTTTTAATGAGATCAAATTTACAAAAACAAGAACAAACCGACATCTACTAACTGCTGACACCTCTAAAATACCCTATATTGCCAAAAAATCTTTGAAAATTCATTCGTCGCAGTAATATACTAAGACTGATTAAATTGAACCCTATATGGTATAATTTTCACGCACGATCCATAATACGATTTTAATATAACTTAATGGGCGCTACCTGTGACAGGAAAATTAAATGAATAATTTTAAGGTTCCGTGAACACATCATCTTCATTATAATCGAGTTTTGATAGGTTAGGTTACCAAAAGGCGGTAAATAGAAATTAAAGAGATTTATTACCGGTTTTTACGTGCATTTCGTCCTATAATAGGCAGAAGAAAAGCTAATGGATTTTTTTATTGTAAACTTTTTCTCTTAAATTCATATTATAAACAATTTTTTCACTATTTCTAAGTTTCCTTTTTATTCTATATTACAATAGAACCATTGAAATTGGAATCTAAGAGTATATTAAGAAAGTATTATAATTACAAAAAGGTTTAACCTAAAAAACGTGTAAAAATTAGTAACGCTATTAAAAAAAAAAACAATTTTCTTTTATCACTATTTGAAACTTAACAATTATTATTTTCAAAAAAAGAAACTTTCCAAGCTTTTAATTAAATAAATATCGTGATTACAAAGATAACATTTAGAAACATCCGGAACCAATAGTATTAAGAAGGATCGCATTTGTGATTTTTACCACTCCATCATTAAAATTCAATTTATAATAAAGTCAGCGTCAAAGTTAATAAGATTTTTTTCTTTGAATAATAAATAAACCACCATCTGTTCTAAATATTCTTTTATAAGATTAATATATTTTAAGAAGGTATACTTTAAGAGTCTAAGTATCAATCACTTTGTAACCCGCATAGCAGAGTAGGCAGTGAGAACATAGTGTTAGCTATGTCTTTACTTTTTCAACGGAGCTCAACACCGCACTTTTAAAGCTGCCAAAAAAGTGAAAGAGAATGTATTATTATGTATTATTAATAATGGATCATATTAATATTAGTGTTTTTTTTTTCTATTTTACTAAAAATATGTTATTTTTATTTCTTCGCTCTGATAAAATAGTGTCATAACACTAAGTTCCCTCTGCCCACAAAGCGTGAATCTCAAAAAAAAAACAAAGAAGATAGCAATATAAAATTTAATACAATAAGAGTGCCATGGTGTAATGTGGGGTTCGCTAAAATACACCGCCATAGCAACATTTCCAAGTAATTTATCTTGTTTTGTTTCAGAGACAACATCTTAGGGAATAAATTAATCTTAATACTGAGAGAGATTTGATTTAAATAATGGAGATAAAAGAAAATTTGGAAGCTTTAAGCTCTAAATAAAGCTTAGTAAATATAATATATTGCAGGTATGTTTTGTAGTTTAACAGTTGTATTCACGTTTATTATGACATATTTTTTTTTCACTATAACTCGTATATGTTATGGTAATTAGAGGAAACGTAGTGTTAAGACATTCTGTTCTCCATTTTTCCATCCAATTTTTAATTCTGTTCTCATCTCTAGGCTGGTGCACTACAGTATCACCGAGACGTCTCCTCGTTGTGCGTTCTGTATCGCATTTATCATGGGGAATGTTCTGAAGAACTGTTTGCACAGTACGCCATAAGCTAAAATATCATCTACACCACCTAGATATGTGGCAATCCACTACTGTGCGTAGTAGTGTCGTAGAAACTTCCTTCCACGTGTCACGGAATTGTGGAATAGTCTACCCGCGCTTTCCAGGTCGATATGACACGGGTACCTTCAAAAAGCGCGTCTATCTCCACCTTAAAGGTCGGTAACGCACTTGTAGTAGCTCTGGTGTTGCACGAGGTCGTGGGCGGCGGTAATCACTTACTATGAGGTGACCCGAACGCTCGTTTGCCTTGTCCTTTTCCATAAACAAAAAAAACACTGCGTGTTTAATGGTGGAACTAAACGCCGCGCTTTACTATGTTCCTAATTCAATGAAGAGAATATAACTCATTTCAATGAGTATAATTCTGACTCACATCCCATAGGGTGAAAAGTGGACAACAGAATCACTTAACATTAGGTTCTCTCTACTTCCCTCGCTACTTTTTTTACTAGCGTTAAGCTCTTTTTTTTAAGTTTCATTCTTTAAAAGCTCGATCCTTGTACAAATTAAACGTTAGCCAATATCTACATCTCACAAAAATTCGCTACCTTAAATCCATATTTCACTGTTACTAGGAAAAGGGCATATGGACTATATCGAATCAATTGCCAATTAAGTGCTTCAGATTAGTATCTTTATATATGAAGGGATCGCTTTTAGAAGAAATCGTATCGAAGAACAAGATTTATTTTGACTTTAATGTTTTTTTTATATTTCTGTGTTACTATTGTTTGTGAATTTGTCGTTTTTTACAATGTTGTCAAATTATTTCTTTTACTTTCTAGAGTAACGATCGAGGCCGAGATATTTTTAACTACATATTATAACTATGTCGATTTCGTTATATCCTATTTTAATAGTTCCCACTGGAAGGCAAAGTGCAGCGTTGAGTTCCACTACTCAACGTACAGCAAATTCTGAATAAAACAGAGTGTTCTCACACTAGAAACTTAATAAATAGGCTACCCCTCTCGAAAATAGTTCAACAACAGCTACGCACAAGAGTAGTTTCTGAGATAATGTGTTGAACTAAACAAACAAACATGAATAAATAAATAAAAATCTTTAAAATAAAACTAAATATTCGTATTCTATTTCCCTTTAAATCTACATTCGAAATCAATAGCAAAAGCCGAAGTATAATACATCTAGCTGTCAATTAAAACGAACTTTTGATAAAAATCTCTTTGATATAAAATCGCCTGAATATTATTATGCGAGGGTTTTAAATTTATGAATGTATTTAGAGGTCTGTCCTCCAGAAATAAGGTTGTACAGGAAACATAAGTTAAAATCCAGTTCGTTGATATTTATTTACGTATTGATAAAAAGAAGAAAAAGATCTCGACTTCGAGTTGCCGCTTTTTTATGCGTTTGGTGAAGGAAATGTAATATATTATGGTGCCTGTGGTTAATTTGTTTTTTTTTTGTGATGAAAATAAGAGAAAAAAATGTTTAATTTTACCGCCGTCAAGTGTAACTTGTAAATGACTTGTGATTTCAAATGTCTTTAGATAATCTAATTTGAGATAATTCTTATAATACATAAAAATGTTTATATTATATTCAAATAAATAAATAAAATAGCTTTACACTATACTCGCATACCCTGCGTAAGCAGAACGAACAAAAGACACTATTCCCCACTCTCTCCCTTATTTTCAAGGCTTTGCTTATTGAGTGGAGGAACTCAACGCCGCTTTTTATCTTTTTACTACATTAGATTTAATTATTTAATTAGAGTAAATAAAAAGAAATCATAGCCCCGAATGAGAATCGAACCCATAACCATCCCGAGCCTAGTTAATTTCTATTCAAACTTTTAATAATTTAAGTTCAGTCTTCTTTCATTCATTTAAATAAAATATCCCAGTGTATATTTTTTAAATCATTTAAATTATATGTGTCATTATGCGCCATCGTGATTAACACAGGACTTGTCTAGATATCAAATCAGCTTCACGCCATATCTCGCACACAGCAGGGTGGGCAGAGAGAACCTAGTATTAAGGCACACTTATCTCCACTTTCCGCCGAGGAGGAGACATTGCGTGTTGAGTGGCGGAACTCAGCGCTGCGCTTTAACTCGACACCAGAGCGAATAAATGAAAATATAAATAAAAATAAATATTTCATCTCCTCGAGTTGTGATAGAACCCACAACCAGTCGATTTGACAGTCACAATTTGTGCCCCTATGCCACGACTGGCCTCAAATATTGTATTCTTCATTTTCTTTATTACAAAAAGCAGAATATTTAAAAAAAATACACAAAACAACGCACGTTAACATTGTTAGGCTTAAAATAAGCCTTTTCGAGAATAACTTCGTGAGAATGGATGTATGCCTGTTCCTGTTTTACGTATAACTACTGAACGGATTTAGATGAAACTTTACAGTAATATAAAATGACTGTACTCGGTTTTTTATGATAAATAATCCATGTAATATTTACTTGTAAACCAGTACAATATGCGTGTTTATTTTGTGGTAGAACGTATGTATGTGGTTTCGTATTTAATTAAAATTGATGTTAAAAGTGAATATTGTTAAAATCACAAAGCATTGTTTATTTTATCCCGAAATAGTACAATAAAAGTTCTAGGTGAACGTTAAAGTTACAATTGTTACGTTATAAAGTAATAAAATATTTCAATACATAAGTATATTTGTTAATATGTTTTAATATTTTTTTTTATGGAAAAAGCAAGACAAACGAGCGTTTGGGTCATCTGATGGTATGTGATCACCGCCCATGACTCCGTACAACACCAGAGGAGCTACAGATGCGTTGCCGGCCTTTAAGGTGGATTGGGCTCAGAGATTTTAATTTCAGCGAATTTATTCCGCGGAGTCGTGTGCACAATTCGGTTGTTTGATGTTGAATCGTTATCAATTAAGTTAAATTTATTTACAATGTTTATTTTATGCATGTAGATTTAGATTATAGTGTTAGATTAAGTTAGTAAGTGGCAACTGAAATGAATAACTGGACTGTCTTAAGCAGATATTGTATAAATATAGAGATATATGTATGTAATAACATAAGTCTAGTTCTAGGTAATATTTATAGAAAAAAGTATTAAAAGAAATGTAAATATAACAAAAGATACGGACCATAAAGTCTGTAGTGAAAGTAAGAAATAAAATTAAAAAAAAAAAGGTGGATTGGACGCCGGGACCCGTAAGGCAATGGCATAAAGCCATTACTTAACGCCGGTTTTAAATGCCGAGGGTGGTAATGATCCAGTCGAGTCTGCCCATGCGTGTTGCCATTGCTGGTGACGTGACTCTACCACACGTACTTTCTCCTCTTACGACACCACCAGTACCAAGATGATCCTATTCTAGGCCGGGATCACACGGCACAAAAAATATAACCCACAAGAAACAGGGAAGGCAGATGTATATTAATGTTAAGCCAAAAACTTATTAAGAAAACCTAAAAAACCCGCGCCTCTTTGGAAACCATCCAAGCGCTCTGACCAGCTAAGTCATACGTTCTGCATACTTCGTCAGAGCGCTTGGACAGTTTAAATCCCGCTACGTTAAAATTTTTATACGTTTTCTTAATAAGTAATTTTCTTTCCTAAGTGTAAAATAACAATTTTAAAATGTTAGAAATTTTTAAGTCACTTTGTTTCCCTCTTCCACCCAATTTTTGGGATATTGAGTGTTGAATGCGTTTGGAAAACAGAAGATCCATCAATCAAGCTGCATCTAATTTGAAATTGGAAAAGCTGAGCTTATGTGTCCTGTATGTACAGCAGAATTCACTACGAAGATTGGTTATGTTTATCATTTAAAAATTAGTCGATATCTATCTCGTGAATTATCATAACGAATTGGAGTAAAAGTAGTCATCATGATCAAAATTGGGCTAAAACATCATCATCATCATCATCATCATCTTCAACATCAACAACAATAATAACATGGCATAGTAAATTTATACAAGAAACTCTGAATATTATATTTTTTTATAAATATACAACGTTTAAAGTTTATAAGATAAATATAGGTTTTAAAAACAACTCACAGTTAACGTCGATCGTCAGCGTCTCGGAGAGTGGCGTTATTGAGGGATCCGTCACCGCCTGTAACAAACAGATGTTTCAAGGAAAATACTTTACCTTCTAAGGACTAAGAAGGACAGTCACTGCATTAATTAAAGTCTGTGATGATATACGGCTAAATATGGATAGACAACATGTTACCATTATTGCTCTGCTCGATTTTAGTAATGCTTTTAACACAGTAGATACTGACCTACTACTCGCTGTTCTACGGTCAATTAACATCTCTTCTCAAGCTACAGAATGGTTCAGAGGCTATTTAACTGATCGGAGACAATGCGTACAAGCCAATGACAAAATATCTTCCTTTCGTTCTTCTTCTATGGGTGTTCCTCAAGGGGGTGTCCTTTCTCCTCTCCTGTTCTCTATTTTCATTGATACTATCTCCCAAAACCTTTCTTCATCCTACCATCTATATGCTGAC
>JAATLQ010004570.1:36285-91872 GCA_013421005.1 Heliconius erato x Heliconius himera | reverse complement strand
TATATATATATATATATATATATATATATATATATATATATATATATATATATATATATATATATATATATATATATATATATATATATATATATATATATATATATATATATATATATATATATAACATAACGGTGTAAGTCTTACACCGTTATGTTATATAGTCTATAGCACTCTTGAGGATTGTAGCTTTTATACAAAATAAAAAAAAGAAAATCAGATAAATCCAGAGATCTTAGAGTTTAAATAAACTAACTCTTCCGTTTTATTATATTAGTATAGATTACATTTCCTTAAGTGGGAATCGAACCCTGTAGCATTTAGAGCCGCAAGCTTAAGCACCATGCCACGACTCAAAATTGTAAATATTGTATAACAAAATAATTAATTACCATAATAATGTAAATTTCAAGTAAATTGCTAAATCTTCACGGTCACTAACTCATCGTGTCTTCTCCACTATCTTAATCTGATACAGATTACGACATGTATACACTTAATTGTATTTCTAATAAAATTACTTCAATGTATTGTTGAAGAAGTAAAAGTTTTTGTCTTATCTATATTTATATAGTAATATTAATAAGTGGAACACTTTTGTTGGTTAAATGCACAAATCTCAGGAACTACTGGTTTGGATTGGCAAAGTCCTTTAAATGTTAAAGAGACCTTTTTTTGAGGAAGCCTACATTTTTATTTATTTTAAAACTTGACACTATCTCATACTTATCAGAGTAGAGAGAGAGAACCTAGTATAAAGACATTCCGTTCCCGACATTTACATTCCGTCGAATTCTTGAGGCTTTGCGTGTTGAGTAGCGGAATTCAACGCCGCGCTTTGCCTCGATACCAGAGCGAGGAAATGAAAATATTAAATACTTAATTCCCTCTAGTGGGAATCGAACCCATAACTGCGCCACGGCTGGCCCTATATATGTATTGAAATGCTGTACCTAAATCCACCCATGTTCTTTTAACGCTTTATCATGTAGTCAACATTCTCTTTCTATAAATAACAAATACCGTAGCGAATCGTGAATACATGAGAAATAAAAACCAATTCACACTATTGTTGAAACATTAAAATACTTTAAAATGTGTATTTATTTTAAAAATGTTTAATAAAAATCGATAAAAAATAGATTTTTTAAATAATATAATATCACATTACCGCGTACATAAGCAATAATAACCTATTGATATTATTCTATTTTTTAAACATTTTTTAAAGTGTTATTCCACACTTAGGAAAGAAAAATACTTATTTAGAAAACGTATATAAATTTGGTCGGTTTCCAGGAGGCGCGGGTTCGTGTCCCGCTGCGTTCAAATTTTTATACGTTTTCTAAATAGATATTATTCTATATTTTAAATCCATGTACTAAAAATAGCAATAGGTATTTTTATAGTTCTATAGCATATTTGGAATGGCAGCTTGACACTTAATCCCGCATAACAGGGTAAGCGAAGCCTATTAAAAATCAGCTTCACGCCGTATCCCGCATATAGTAGGGTAGGCAGAAGGCACCTAGTGTTAAAACACTCCGTTCCCCACTTTTTGCCGAATTCTGGAGGCATTGCGTGATGAGTGGCAGAACTCAACTAAATAAATATAAATATACTAGAGGGCGCGCGCGGCTTCGCCCGCTTATTAGGAGTGAATTCTAAAAAACCACGAAACACGTGTTCAATAAAATATTTTTAACAGTCTGAATTTAAATTTTTATAAAAATCGGTGGTGATTTAAAGATTTTTCCATATGAACTTTCAACCCCTTATTTGAACCCTTAGGGGGTGAATTCTTAAAAACCATGAAACACGTATTCAATTAAATATTTTTAAGAGTCTGGATTTTAAATTTTATAAGCATCGGTGCCAATTTAAAAAAAAATCCATACAAACTTTCAACCCCTATTTCATCCCTTTAGGGTTAAAATTTTTCAAAATCCCTTCTTAGTGGATGTCCAGAATATGAAAATAAACATCTGCCCAAATTTCACGTTTCTACCATCAGCGGTTACGGCTCTGCGCGCGTCTTACCTCAGTCAGTCAGCACAAGTCCTTTTATATATATAGATAACTAGAGGGCGCGCGCGGCTTCGCCCGCTTATTAGGAGTGAATTCTAAAAAAACCACGAAACACGTGTTCAATAAAATATTTTTAACAATCTGAAATTAATTTTTTATAGAAATCGGTGGCAATTCAAAGATTTTTCCATATAAACTTTCAAGCCCTTATTTGAACTCTTAGAGAGTGATTTCTTAAAAACCATGAAACACGTGTTTAATGAAATATTTTTAAGAGTCTCAATTTAAAATTTTATAAAAATCGGTACAGAATAAATTTTTTTTCCATACAAACTTTCAACCCCTATTTCATCCCTTTAGGGTTCAAATTTTTCAAATTCCCTTCTTAGTGGATGTCCAGAATATGAAAATAAGCATCTGCCCAAATTTCACGTTTCTACCATCAGCCGTTACGGCTCTGCGTGCGTCTTACCTCAGTCAGTCAGCACAAGTCCTTTTATATATATAGATAATAATAATAAATTTAAGTAAATATTTCATCTCCTCGAGTGGGTATCGAACCCACAACCAGTCGGTTTTACAGTTATACTTTATGCCACTGCGATACGACTGGACTCAAAGCGAAGACGACCTAGTGTTAAAATTCCTTTTCCGACTTTCCGCTCATTTTTTGAAACATTACGTGTTGTGTGGTGGAACTTAACGCCGAATTTGCTGTCCCAGAACAAGGAAGTCGTTAGAAAAATAAAAGTAATTATTCTCACGAGTGAGAATTGAACCCACAACTGAAGCGTTTGCCTAGGGAACCGGTTTCCCCATATGTTCTTTACAAGTTTATAAGAAAAATTACAAGATAATATATTATCTACTTAAGATTTTAATTTTAATTATAAATATTAAAGTGTAATAAAAATATTTACACGCTATTTAAGCAAAATGTTAATAACTATTTAAAAAGCACTAAAATATTATAAAATCATTAAATACTTGCTCTCTCGTAAAAAGGTAGCATTTATCTTTTAAAGATGTCTTTAAAAATACTAATCATAAAAGTTATAGCCACCGTATAACAAATAAAAATGTTAGATGATGAAACGTTCAGTTTAATTAACAGCTTAGGTAATTACCGAAAAGGGAAGCATTTTTTTCATAAATTTAAAAATAAATAATTAAATCATTCCACACACAGCAGGGTAGGCAGAGGCAACCTAGTGTTAAGACACTCCATTCCCCACTTTCCGCCGAGTTTTGCAGGCGTGTTAAGTGGCAGAACTCAACGCCGCGCTTTGCTTCGACACCAGAGCGAAGAAATGGAAATATAAATTTAAGTAAATATTTCATCTCCTCGAGTGGGGATCGAACCCACAACCAGACGATTTGACAGTCACACTCCGTATATCCGCTATTCAATACAGAATGTCTCGAATTGGACAGAAAGTGAGCCGGTTCTGCTAAGACAAAACGCGGCGTTTAGTTCAGCTCAACAATAAATTTTGCAAAATTAGGCAAAAGATATTTTCTCAGTCTTCTTTGCTATATGCGGAGAAATGAGCAAAACAAATTGATATAGATAAAAATATATCAAGAATACCAAAAATAGATGAATATGTATAATAGATAAATATAGATAAATAATATAAATAGGTTAATATAGTAAGTATAAGTAAGTAATATATTATAAAATAATAGTATAACATAATTCCCAATTGACGTCCACTTTCTCCGAGATGCGCGGGAGTCGCTCTAACGGATTGTAACGTAATTGATCACGTCTCCAGCGTAATCTGACATAATGTTACGATCATAGACCGCCGTTACACAGACGCAACGAGAGTCTGCTAGCTAAATGAAACTTGTAGAGCTAACTAGGTTATTGTTTCAAGTATTTTTTATGGCTTCTTTTTTAATTTGATTTTAATATTTATTTTTAATTTTTTTTTGTGTAGAAGTACAAGAAAATATAGATAAGTGACAAGAGACGGAAATATTTAAAGAAATAAGAGAAAATTCGATTTAAGAATGATCCTTGAACCCACTATTGTCTCGTTGCAAGCCAATCTTTTAAATATCGTGCCGGTTAAGCACAAATCACACAATGTCACGGTGTATGGATAGCACACGAAGGAGATTGTGAGGCAAAAAAAATGTTCCATAATCGGAGAATGCACGTTTAATAGAAATCCAGTTATTAAATTTTGTTCACCTATAACAAAGGAAATAAAATCAATATATACTTAACGAATTCAATGGGCATTGCGTGTAAATATTTCATTACCTCGAATGAGAATCGAACCCACAACCTGTCATACGCTTGTGCTAATGCGCAACGAATTCAGTGGGCATTGCGCGTAAATATTTCATTACCTCGAATGAGAATCGAACCCACAACCTGCGATACGCTTGTACTATTGCGCTAAGAAATATATACTTAAATATCATAAATCATACAATTCTCTTAAAGATTTAAATTCAAGTACCTTCACATAACATGGACAAGTGGACACGTATGTACAGGTAAAAGTTCACGTTTGACCTCTGCTTGAGCTTTAAGCAAAGAAAGCTTATTTATCGATCCCACGACTATTCCGAGCTTTCATCGTCGATCAATGTTACGGCTCTAATAAATTTATAATAATTGACTAAAAATAAATTAGCTTCACGCTGTATCCCGCACGCAGCAGGGTAGGCAGAGGGAACCTAGTATTAAGACACTCCGTTCCCCACTTTCTGCCGAATTCTGGAGGCATTGCGTGTTGAGTGGCAGAACTCAACGCCGCGCTTAACCTCGACACCAGAGCGAAGAAATGGAAATATAAATTTAAGTAAATATTTCATCTCCTCGAGTGGGGATTGAACCCACAACCAGTCGGTTTTGCAGTCACACCTCGTGCCGCTGCGCCACGACCGGCCTCAATTAATAATTTTTATTTTGACTAAAAATAAATTGCATTCTATCATTAAATAGCATAATTGAAATGTCTGATTGAATGTAATGTCTGTGGTTTGAAATTTCGATTGGAGAAATATTAAAAAAGAAGCGAGTTTTCCCGCTTAGGCAGTGGAAAAGCAGTGTTCTCTCACTCTCTGTCCAATTCGAGACATTCTGTATTGAATTGCGGATATCAACACCTTGTGCTTGTCTATCAGAGCGGGGAAATAAAAATAATTTAAATACAATAATTCCGCCGAGTCGGAATCGAACCCACAGTCATCGTGTTATTAGTAAGACGCTGTCCTATTGCGCCACGCCTATTTAGGTTAAAACAAATTAGGTAAATATTCTGGTTTGGATAAACCAAACGCGGTGTTAGCCTGTGTCATATAAACATTTACTGTCTTAGAGGTATATGATAATGTAAAACTTTGTGATTATTCTTAAGGTTATTTTTGTTAAAAGTATCTGGCTGTAAAGGTGACGGTCGTGAATTTGATTCCCACTTGGGGCAATAGATTAATTTCATTTCTCCGCTCTGCTCTTTCAACACACAATGTTTCGAAAAGTGTTGTAAAACTACTCTGCTATAGATATCCTGAAACTACTACTACTTCTACAGCGTGAAGCTAAAAAAAAAATATTATAGAGATATTAGCATATTACCATGACCTTTTAACAATATAATACAATGTTTTTAGTTTACATCTTTGTCATTATAGGCAAAATAGCAGCTTCAGTACATCAAAATGACGTTTTTTCACAATAAAGTGCGACAAAACCACAATTGCATTAAGGCTGTACACGAAATAATCAACAGAGGCCTCTGAGGTCAAATTATTACTGAACCTCATCAACCATTTTAATTTGTTTAACCCAAATTATTATATATTATTAGCTATAGGTCAAAATGAGGCCGTCGTGGTCCAGGAGCACAAAGGTGTGAGTGTAACGCGGCGGTTGTGAGTTCGATCCACACGCGAAGAAATGAACTATTATTTATAATTTTTTTTTAGCTTCACGCTGTATCCCGCACACAGCAGGGTAGACAGAGGGAATTTAGTGTTAAGAAACTCCATTCCTCACTTTCTGCCGAATTCTGGAGGCATTGCGTGATGAGTGGCAGAACTCAACGCCGCGCTTAACCCCGACACCAGAGCGAGGAAATGGAAATATAAATTTAAGTAAATATTGCATCTCCTCGAGTGGGAATCGAACCCACTTGGTGGGATTATGTATTAATATTTTTATTTTTTTCCTCTGGCACCAACAACAACAAGCAATGCCTCGAAAGACTCGGTGGAAAGTGGGAAACGGAGTTTCTTAACACTGGGTTCCTTCTTCCTACCCTGTTATATGCGGGATACAGCGTGAAGCCGATTGATTTGTTCTTTTTGACCAATTGAACTTCGTCGTCGTAGTATATGGTGTGGCTAACAGTTATACAATATAAAGTCTACTAATATTCTTTATTATAATATTATTCTTTATTGTTTAATTTTATTATTTAACTGAAATGCAATATTGTTTGAGATCGAGTGAGGCGTTGAGCAATACGCAATGCCTCCATAATTAGGCGGAAATTGGGAAACGGAAGTGTCTTAACGGGAACGGAGTGTCGCAACACTAAAATCCCATTGCCTACTCTTTTAAATGCGGGATACAGCGTGAAGCTGGAAAATAGTTACATTAAACGTGGTACAGTAATCAATCACTAACATCCTCCACCTGCCGTGACGAGATTACATTCTGTAAATAGCTGGTGTTGGCAATACAACCGTTTTAGTGAATTTTGGACAATTTGCGGGGGTCATCGGTCTAGGCTAGATGTTTATCTTTTAAGTAGCTTTTGTGTAATCATATTACTTATAACTATAGGTAATTGTGTACGTATATATTTAAATTTCTTTTTCTTACATTATTTTCTTTTTTTGATTTTGTCTAATTAGATAAATTTTATTCAATACCCGTTCTGGGTATTTAATTATTGACAAGAAAAGTTGAGGCAGGTGGCAGTAGCACAGGGGCACAGGCACGGGACAGGTTGTAGATTCGACTCCGATTCGAAGAAATGAAATATTTAATATGTTCCAAAATAAATATTTGCCACACAACACGCAAAATTCACGACTAAGTGGGAACGGAAGAGTCTTAATGAGAACGGAGTGTAACACACACACGACCCTAGTAGGAACCTATGGTTGCCCCTGCCTATCACACTATATGCGGGATACAGCGTGAAGCTAAAAAAAAGTGCTAGCCTAAGTAAACAAAATATATTTATACAAACATTCAATCATCACTAGCCTCTAACGATTTTCTCCTCGTCCACTAGTTTTCTATTAGAAAGTACGATTTATGTGCATATTCAATGTTTAATAATGTTCCTTCTAATAATATATTGCTATAATAATATCCTAGAAGTAGTAGGTGTTTGTGATTTTAATTTTTAAGGATAATTAAAAGAAATCATCAGCTTCACGATGTATCTCGCACACAACAGCTTAGGCAGAGGGAACCTAGTGTTAAATCACTCCATTCCCCATTATCCGCCGAAATCTGGAGGCATTGCGTGTTGAGTGGCGGAACTCAACGCCGCGTTTTGGCTCAACAACAGGGCGTAGAAATGAAAATATAAATTTAAATAAATACTTCATTTCCTCGAGTAGGGATCGAACCCACAACCAGTCGATATTACAGTCACACTTTGTGCCCCTGCGCCACGACTGGCTTCAAGCCACATAGTAACAATGTATATGTTATAACCATGCTTAGATGAAAACAAATTACATATATAAATTAATAGTTTATATTTTAATACATTAATACGCTCTGGTAACAAGACAAAGTGCGGCGTTGAGTTACTCAACCCAACACGCAATACCTTGGGAATTCAGCGGAAAATGGAGAGTGGAAATCTTTTAATGGGACTGGAGTGTCTTAACACTAAGATTTTCAAGTTGCCTTCCCTGCTATGATCGGGATACAGCTTAAAAATAAAAATGAAAAATACTTTAGTTTTGTCAGTCTAACCAGATCCACGTGTTATCTAGCTTAGATGAAAATCTAGAAAATCTAATCTAATCTAAAAAGAAATTATTCTTTCCATACAATGATAAAAAAATAGCGATAATATATGTATACATATAACAATATTGTACATTTCTTGATAAACCAAACACAATAGGTTACGAAACTGCATTTACACTCATATCTACGAAACACGAATATTTCGAAGGATATTATTAGAACAATGGACGTTCAAAGAAAATGTGCACATTTAAAAAATAATCGAAAACATAATTGTATAATTAATTTTAAGTATAAACTTCTCAGTTACACTTTATATGAGGTGGGAATAAAATGTTTTGTTTATTTGTTTTTTGATTTTGACTCTCCGAAATGTGGTTGTTATGGAAAAATATTAAGAAAAAAAATTAAACCAGCGGATGTCTCAACACAAATGAGATGTTTCAACTTGCCGTGTGATCCCGGACTAGAATAGGACCATCCTGGTACTGGTGGTGTCGTAAGAGGCGACTAAAGTTCGTGTGGTAGAGTCACGTCGCCAGCAATGGCAACACGCATGGGCAGACGCTCGTTTGCTTCGTCCTTTTCCATAAAAAACGAACTCTTTCGTCATTTTAACCCAGAATAAAAATTATTCCTTTTTAAATTAATTATTTTGCTAATTTAAAAAAAAACACACTTACTGGAGTGCTGTAAATTAAGGCTGATCTTTGATGATTCTTCTTTTACTTCCTATCCCCCATATACCGAGATAAGCAGAGAGAACCTAGGCTCGTATTTAAAATCCGCTTTTAAATCTGAGATCGATCTTGAGATACAGTTTTCATTCATAGACATGTAATTTATGAAAGAGAACATAACACACACACATAATTCTACGAGAGTTATGTATATGAAGACTAAAATTTCTAATATAATAACCGAAATATAGATTTCAGAGGCCAGTCGTGGCGCAGCGGCATAAAGTGTGACTGTAAAACAGACTGGTTGTGGGTTCTAATCAAACTTGAGGAGATGAAATATTTACTTAAATTTATATTTCCATTTCTTCGCTCTGGTGTCGAGGCAAAGCGCCGCGTTGAGTTCTGCAACTTAACACGCAATGCCTCCAAAATTCAGCAGAAAGTGGGGAACGGAGTGTCTTACACTAGGTTCCCTCTGCCTACCCTGCTGTATGCGGGATACAGCGTGAAGCTGATAAAAAAAATATAGATTTGCACGCCCAATTTAGTGTTTTTCCGAAGGCTACTGCTAACACGAGTGGATACGTATTTCCCGCTAATGTGCGCTTGCGCAAGTTACACTATAAACAATGGATGCGATATAAATGTAATTTGGTTGCAACGTTTAATAGATCGACCTTATAGGGGTCCATTCGATGTTCTTTCAAGGCCACCACTTGTTGAGATCATCGATTAAGATAAAAAACGTATTATTAGATATTCAATTCATGGAAAACTCGAAAGAAGTAAAAGAAGAAGCCTAACAAAGCTGTAAATTATTTTCAACAAAATTTATAAGATATTGCTGAAATATATAAGACATGTATGTATGTATCTATATGTACCTAAAAGTAAAATTGGCTATACATACATATGTAAAAAAAAATATTTACGTATTAAAGAAGGAAAAATAAAAAGTTTTATAATAATCAAAAGCATACATTTACATCAATCATCACAATCTCGTTCTTCATACTTTTCTTGTCCATTATTCCCATTAATGTTAAAATACTATTAAAATTTGTCAAAAAGTAAATATTGTTCTGCGTAAAGAACGCAGAACAATATTTACTTTTTGACAAATTTTTGCGTAGTACAAAACGAACCCACTGCCTTCGTTTTCACAATCAGTCACTGTACCACTGTGTAAAAATATAATAGTTAAAATGACGATATAATAGTGAAAATCACTGGCAATGTGAAATTACGTTTACAAATAGGATTCCAACTTCCTTCATTCCACTTAAGTAAAAACCTAGTTTTGTAAGGTTTACCTAACTGAGAACAGTTACCGTTCGCTATTCGATCTACATATAATTATCTGGTAGCCCGAACTTTATTACGAACTTTCAACCGATGGCTGACCTCTCAAGAAATCATGCTTTCGCCTTTCGTTATATAAATATAGCAGAATGGATAAACGTGGTCTAACTGAAGCAATGACTATAAAACAAGTGAATGTTGTAAAGTTTTTTAAATACCAATATATATATATATTAGTTTCACACAGTAGCCCGCAAATAGAAGGGTACACAGAAGGAACCTAATGTTCGTTTTTAAATTACAATTTCGCTTACGCCCCGCGCCTCACCATACTTTTGAGATATTACATATCGAGTGGCAAAAGTCAACACCGCGTTTTGTCTTGTTACCAGAGTACGGAAATAAAAGTAATTCATTCCAACGAGCGGGAGTTGAACCCACAACCGACGTATTTACAATCAGCCGGTGTGCCGCTATGTCAAAAAATATTATTTTTAATTTTTTACTCAAACCAGACTTAAATTATAAAACTTAGGTTATGCCATATTTTCATAAAGAAAAGTAGTATAAACTAGAATTGTGTCTAATTTGATCGATTGACTAAATATTATGTAAGGCGGAAGAGTCATTTTTGCTCATTTTTGCATAAGCGACGTGTTCGTTTAGAAATTATATTTACTATACCTGTGTACTAGTGTATAGTTTAGGTTATCTTAAACCTGAGGTTAACGAGTCGTGGCACAGGAGCGCAAAGTTTGACTGTAAACGCCACTGGTTGTGGGTTCGATCCTTACTCGAGAAAATGAAATATTTATTTAAAATTTACATCTCCGTTTGTTGGCTCTGGAAAGTAAAGTCGAGGCAAAGCGCAGCGTTGAGTTCCGTTCACTCAACACGCAATGCCTCCAGAATGTGGCGGAAATTGGGAAAATGGAGTCTTAACTCTAGGTTCCATCGGCCTACCCTGCTGTGTGCGGGATACAACGTGAAGCTGATTTAATTTTTATTATTTATTATATTCATCTGTTAAATGTGGCTACTTGTTTTTTTTTCTTATAATTGAAAAAAGAGGAAAAGAGAAATCAACATTTAGAGAGAAATTACTTTGCATTTTACTATTTATATCTATTAAATAAAATGGACTACCATTGAACCTGTCATACATATTGCGCTTTTTCACACATTGTCTAAATTTCATATTTCTTTGATATTTATTTATTTTCTTTTTTTCTTTACAGATTAAACATGCGGTGGTGGAAGGAGTCGAAAATAAAAATGTCTTCACATACGCTAATTGTTTTCATGCTGCTCGCAATAAGTAAGTATTCTTCATCAAGGGGCCCCAACCTTCCCCCTCCCCTCATTTCTATGACCATATTTAAAAATCACTAATACAATGATTATATTTTGTAGCTTCACGCTGTACGCCGCATGTAGCAAGGTAGGCAGAGGGAATCTGGGGGTATTCTAGTGTCAAGACACTTCCGTTCCCCACTTTCCACCGAATTCTGGAGGTATTATATGTTGTGAGTGATAGAAGTCAACGCAGCGTTTTGCTTCGTTACCAGAGCGAGGAAAAAAAATAGTAAATATTTCATTTCATCGAATGGGAACCGAACACACAACTTGTTGCGTATACGCTTGTGCCAATGCGCCACGACTGGCCTCAATTAGACTACTATTATCATATATAAAAGGCTAAAGAAATTCGAATCTACAACCATTACGTCGCTCCAATCACATAACATCGCGTACCATCAGTCAAAATGTATGAAAAGCTCGCAACAAACACGCAACAACAGGTTCCCGGACGGGGGGAACAAAATGTATCGCGTAAATTGCGTGAAGTAACCTCTTATTTATTGCCGTCCCAACAAAAGAGTTGCGTCACGTCGTTTCGAGACGCCCTACTAATATGGTACGTATTTGATGTATGCAAATACGTATAAAGGCTGAATATTGATATTAAGTAATTATATATTTTTTAGCTCTACGCACATAGAGGAGGCAAAAGGAACCCGGGAATATAGTATTAGGACACTCTTTTCCCATTAAGACACTTTTCTTGTCCATTTTTTGTCGAATACTGAAAGCATTGTGATTTGAGTAGCAAAACTAAATGCCACCCTTTGTCTCGTTACCAGAGCCAGAAAAATATTACATATTTAATATTCTCCTAGTGGGAATCGAACCAACAACTGTCTCCTTACATTATAATTGAGTAAGAGTTAACCGCAATTTAATACGCAAGGTTTCTAAAATTAGGCAGAAAGTGAGAAACGGAGTGTTTAAATTCTACGTTTCTTCTGCCAACCCTAACAAATGCGGGATACAACGTGAAGCTATGAAAAAAAAACACCATCATATTGATCAATAATTCGTACGAAATTATCCTATTGATCAATAAATGTCACGAAGAAAATCATATCGACCACACAAAATGTCAAAAATATTAGATTTATAACACTCATAATTGACTTGAGAAGATGAAAAGGTCACTATAATGTCTATAATATAACGTTACGCAAATGTCTTTAGATATTTAGTTGTTAGTGACTTTGCTAAGGAAAAGGGATGTAAATAAATCAGCTTCACGGTGTATCCTGCGCACAGCAGGGTAGGCAGAGGGAACCTCCGTTCCCCACTTTCGGCCGAATTCAGAAGGCATTGCGTATTTAGTGGCGTAACTCAACGCCGTGCTTCGCCTCGACACCAGAGTGAAGATATGGAAATATAAATTTAAATAAACATATCATTTCCTCGAGTGGGGATCGAACCCACAACCAATCGTGTTTACAGTCACATTTTCTGCCTCTGCGTCATGACTGGCCTCAAAAAAGGGACGTAGATTCGAGAATTTGAAAAAGCCATGAATTTCTATTGAGCCCAATCGTGGCTCAAGGGCACAAACGTGTCTGTAAACGCGACAGATTGTAAGTTCAATTCCCACTCAAGGAAATGAAATATGTAATATTTGCATTTCTTTGCTCTTGTGTCGAGGCAAAGAGCAGTGTTAAGTTCATCCATTCGACACGCAATGTCTCCAAAATTCAGTGGAAAGTGAGGAGCAGAGTATCTTAACAATAGGTTCCCTATGCCTACCCTGCAGTGTGCAGGATACAGCACACCCTTTAGGTGTGTGGTCAAATGGATTAAGTTATGTTTTAGACACTTTCTAAATGCCCGAAGTAACTCAACACAGAAACGGTTAACGTAATATAAAATAGCCTATAGCTTTTCTCGATAGGTCGAATCGACTATTCAACACAAAACAGAGTTTTTGAACTTGAACCAATAGTTCCTGAGATTAGAGTGTCTAACTAAACATACATTTCATATTGCTAATAATAAATTGTGTTAATAACTCTTTAAAATATGATAAAATAAATTAATTTAAACATATTATAAAATGGTCTGCAAGAAGTAAATCGCTATTTCAAGACGTAATATAGATAATTATTAATAAAATCGATTTTTTGTCTAATCGAAAACATATGAAACGATTTCTTGTCATAAATTAACATTCACTTCACATAGTTTGAATGTAATCATAAAATATACATTCTGTTAATGAAAATATACGTTCTATTAAATAAAATATAATAAACTTTTTGTAAATCAATATTTATATTATATTATATATATAATCGATTAAATTATAATGTAATAATTCTAAGGGGAAAAAAACTAGTAAAAATATCTTCGCTTTCTCTAAAAAAAGTATGTTAATCATTCTATTTATTATAATTAACTATAATGTACACAAGTTATCGTGGCGCAGCCCTGACTTTGAAAGCAACGCGGTAATTTCCTGTTCGATTTCCAGTGGGTGAAATGTATATTCTCTTTTACTCGCTCTAGTATTTGGCAAAGTGCGGCATTTAGCTCCGCCTTTCAGCACGCAATGTCTTGAAGTTTCGGAGGAAACTGGGAAAGCGAGTGTCTTAACACTATGTTTCCTCTGCCTACCCCGATATTCGGGGGATTCAGAGTGACGTTCTACATAAACTATAATGTAATGACTTAATAGATGTTGTTTGTTATTTTATATCTTAAAGTTAACGTTATATTTTCATTTCTTCGCTCTGGTGTCGAAGCAAAACGCGGCATTGAGTGAATGCAATGCCTCTAGAACTTGGCAGAAAGGGGGGGAAACAGAGTGCGTTAACACTAGGTTCCCTCTGCTTACCCTGCTGTGTGCGGGATACAACGTGAAGCTGATTGATTAAAGTTAACGTACTTTCGATTCTGTGGTTATTTTTAATGTCAAGCTAAAAGTTTTATAGTTATACCTATTGAGTAACTATAATATTAAAGTATTCCTTACATATTTTTTTCTTCATACTATATTCAATTCACAAGATTATAATCTATAAATATTGTAAAATTTTATAATTTACTTTAAATAAGGGTTCTTTATAATATCACGTTATACAATAGTTCACAGTTACGAAATATCGAAAATCTTAAAGTAAAATAACGAAAATCCATAGTAAATAAGTCCATCTATCCATTCGTTTCTCACAGAAAATTGTGGTGAAAAAGCGAAGATCGATCCGGTGACCCCATAATTTGTGGTACACAACCATCAATTGGGTACCGTGGGTAGGTCCCGAGTCGAAGCGGAAATGTCAGGAGTGTCATTTGGAAATTATAATTTCAACAGATGAGCTTTAAAAACTAGGTCTCGACAAATAAATAATAGGTTTGGAGTAACTTTTGTTAGTTCTCGCTCGTGGTTTTGTAAGTTTCTCGTTAATTTTAATATAATATTTTGTATGAATTTGAATCAATAAGTGGAATATATCGTATCGATTATTCGAGATATTGCATTTTTTGAGGCTAACCTGAACTAAATGCCGCGTTTTACTT
Source organism: Heliconius erato x Heliconius himera (assembly GCA_013421005.1). Classification (NCBI taxonomy): domain Eukaryota; kingdom Metazoa; phylum Arthropoda; class Insecta; order Lepidoptera; family Nymphalidae; genus Heliconius; species Heliconius erato x Heliconius himera. The sequence goes on along the minus strand of JAATLQ010004570.1, from coordinate 77,025 downwards.
AGCAGTGAAAATAAAATAAATTAAATATAACTCACTGAATGGGAATCGAATCTACAACTGTCGCGTTTATAGTCAGACGATGTAATCTTAAATGACATAAGGACGTCTATAGTGGCTATAACTTGTTTACTATTCATATTACATTTTATTCTGATTATGTTTTAGATTCTCAAAACTTATTTTTACTAATATTTCTCAAATAGACTTTTATAATTTAATTTTTAGTTGATTTTTTATGATATTGCTAAACCAACACTTTAACTACCATTCGGAAATCTTACTTTACAAAGACATATTCGTATATGAATGACAAAATCAATTAAAGCCGATTAATATTTACATTTCTTCGCATTGGTAACAAAATAAAGCGCAGCGTTGAGCTCCGCGAGTGTCTTAACACTAGGTACACTCTTCCTACCTTGCTATATGCGGGATACAGCGTGAAAGTGAAAAAAAAAGAACAAGAGATGGTTTGTAACACATTATATAATAATTATCAACCGAAGTAACTATTGTTAGTCAAGTTTATAGCTTTATTACGAGGATATGGCATTTAGATCTGACATACATACAGACAAACATATGAAGAACTTATATAATAGCAATCATTAGGACTTGTACAGTTATTAAAACAAGCTGTCTATCACTTTTAAGAAATCAAATAATTAAAGATGAGTTTATAATATTACAGAATAATGATGAAAAGATTTATATTACAATATTTTTTTTTGTATTATTCTCAGAAAAATGGCAAAGTAACAGAAGAGAGATGACAGTTTATTTAATTTCCGAAGATAAGTAAAAAAAATCTCTATAAAACATACTTGAGGCCAGTCGTGGCGCAGGGGCACAACGTGTGACAGTAAAACCGACTGGTTGTGGGTTCGATCCCCACTCGAAGAGACGAAATATTTACTTAAATTTATATTTACATTTCTTCGCTCTGGTGTCAAGATAAAGCGCGGCGTTGAGTTCTGTTCGGCAGAAAGTGGGGAACGGAGTATCTTAACACTAGGTTCCCTCTGCCTACCCTGCTGTGTGCGGGATACAGCGTGAAGCTAATTTTTTTTTTTAAATATACTTTCACCCTGACAGCGCCACAGCGTCTTTTAATGTGAAGATTGTGGTTACGATTCCCACTTGGAGGAATTAATTATTTTCATACCTTCACTCCAGTAACAAGACAAAGCGCAACGTTGAGTGCTGCCACCCAACACGCCATGTCGACAATTGTGCGGAAAGTGGAACAAAGTATCTTAACATTAGGTTCCCTTTATGTACCTGAAGCTAAAAAAAATAATTTGAAAAAATATAATTAGTTTAACGAAATAAATAAAAGCTTCATCTTTTCAGTAGGCAGAAAAAATATAGTGACAAGACACTACGTTCTCTAATTTCCTTTTGCAATTGTGTGATTAAATTATCCTTTAAATTTTTAAAAGGAAAGTAAATTGCACCAAAAATATTATTATTTTCTTTACGTTTCTAAAATAAAATATCTGCATATGAAGTTGAAATAATGAATAACAGGTGTATTGTATTACTATTACTTATAAGAACTTTGTAGTGAAAGCTCGCTGTCTCAGACAGTAAGAAAGCTTTGTATACTTGGAACAAAAACAACAGTACTAAATCTAAAGAAAGCCGTGAGGACGCGATTTACTATTTATAAATATAGATTTTTTATAATTCATTCATTGACAGTCTCACATAAAAGATGATCGGGGCTAAGATTATTATCTTGATTTTTAAAAATAATTAATTATATTGTGGAAAATGATTGGTTTTCCCGTGTGGGAATAGAACCAGTGACCATCGCGTTACAATTAGACGTTGTGCCGATACGCTACAACAGCCTTATGCGTCAGAAATGCAAAAAAAAAAATATTGCGACAAACTGTGGGTTCGATCCCCATTCGAGGAAATGCAATATGTAATAGTTTCGTTTCCTCGCTCAGCTAATTCAGTAATAGAGAACTTTCTGCTACTTCCGCCGCTCAACACGCAAAGCCTCCAGAATTCGGCGGAAGATTTCTCCGATAATATGAACGGAGTGTCTAACCACTGGGTTCCCAAATTATTTCTGTCTAGCCTTCTAAATGCGAAATATAACACGAGGCTAAAAAAATAGAAAGCAGAGAACAGTGTCATAAACCACTTAGACCTCTCCATGATTAAAGATGCTCATAAAGTCTAAGTCTACATTTCTAATTTAATATACCTAAGACGTCGATTAGAAAGGTACATGGATAAAAGCTTCGAATAATCTCCTTACTTTTGTGTGCCTGTGTGTTGTATCGATGTATTGTATTGTAATCTGTATGGTATTGTATGGAGGCTTAGCCGGAAGTGCGACTTATTAAAGAAACACGAGCATTCATTTAAATAGGGATTCCATTAAGTATTTGTTATTAACAAATAAGCTTATAGCAGTATTAATCATGGTTGAAAAGAAATCAATTACTAAAACTTATAAAACTTATCATTGAGACCATTGAGTTGAGGTTATGAATTATTTTTATTTCTCGGTCTCACGAGACAAAATAAATAAAATAAATAAATCAGCTTCACGCTGTATCCCGCACAGAGCAGGGTAGGCAGAGGGAACCTAGTGTTAAGACACTCCGTTCCCCACTTTCTGCTGAATTCTCGAGGCATTGCGTGTTCAGTGATAGAACTCAACGTCGCGCTTAACCTCGACACCAGAGCGCAGAAATGGAAATATAAATTTAAGTAAATATTTCATCTCCTCGAGTGGGGATCGAGCCCACAACCAGTCGGTTTTACAGAGACAAAATACTGAATGAAAACTGGAGAATGGAGTGTCGACGTGATATGAGAACAAAGTGTTAAGAAGAATTCTCCCTAGTGGGAATCGAACCCTCAACCATCGGGTTACATTCACACGTTTGTACCAAGACAGCCTCAAAAGATGCAAGATTTGTGTAATATGATTTAATATTTGTATACATTTTCAGATACACTACAACTCTGTGACGGCGCGAGACGGGCGCAGCGGAGAAAAGTATGTTTAAATTTGTAATTTTCTTAAGTATATTTCTAATATAATACAATTTTAATGTTTTTCTTAGTACTAGTCATCGTCCGCAATTTTATACGCGAGGACTTTGAGACGTAAAATGAAAAGTCTCGAGTAGTCGGGCTTTTGCCTTTTTTGTAATATTTATTTTAATATTTAATGTTTTTTTTTCGTAACTCCAGGATACTTCAGACCTCTACATACCAGAACCGAGTGCGGAGTCGCTAACAGCAATCGCTCAAGCGATGGGGGCCGCGGGCTTCGAAGATTACACCGAGGGGAAGTCCCTGGTGAAGCGCCTTATACCCAGTGACAGCCACGACTTGGATATTGTTGAACATCTTGGTGAGTTCTAATACTATTTAAGGGAAGTCCAAATATTCAAAACACAAAACAATAATTGAGAAATTGAATAGGCAAAGCCTTAGGAAAGAAATTCTGAAAGCAGAGAACGAAATACCTTAACACTCGACAAACTTAACTTAAATTTGGAAATATTCACACTATTTGTTAAGTATATAAATTTGAACGTTGAGGAAATCAAACCCGCATCTCTTGGTAATAATGACAGTGGTCGTTTCCAATTGAGCTATACGTTAAAATCCTATATCTGCTTCAATACGTATACAGAATATGTTAGAATTTTATGCAAAACTAGCGTTTACCTACTGTCGCCCATGTCGAATGAAAATAACCAAGAATTGTGTATGGTCATACATTTTAAGTATCCAAAATTCATTCTAACTGCAGGTGCAGTGCATTAAATTGATAGAAACCATTCACTCCTTCAAATAAAGGGACTGTTTAATAGAAAAATATTTTGCATTTCGAACTTATAGTTCCCGAAATTATTGTTATCAACCAAACAAACACTCCAGCCTTATAACATTAGTATACAGTATACTCGTACATTAGGAGAAAGTCAATATATTAGGGCTACGTCTAACATTTTCAACGAGCGCGGCGTATGAACGTGAGAACCTCCAGTATCCTGCACTTTCACTCGAAAGTGCAGGAACAGGAACAAGCTTAGATCGTTGTCGAATACGTTACTTCAATACAATACAATTTTCTAATGTCATCTGTATAATGCCATTAGGTTTCTATTCATAGTGTCCTTTAGTGATGATTAGTGTTTAATAGTGGAGATACTAGTGTCAGTTAGTGTTTATGAGTGATTTAGGTAATATTTTATAAATGCTACCGATAATTAGATAATTTGACATTTTAGAATTTTGTCTGTAGAAAAGTTGAGTTTATTTATTTATACTTAAGTCATAAAGCTGAGCAGTTTATTTACTTATCTCGAAAACTGCATGTTTTATTAGAAAAATATTTTTCTATTAAATAGTCCTAGTGTATAGGGGCATAAGCGTGCGACTGTACATGAACAACCAACCTGTCGCCGGTTGTGAGTTCGATTTCCACTCGCGGAAATGAGGCAAACCGCGGCGTTGAGTTCTGCAACTTAACACGCAATGCCTCCAGAATTCGACGGAAAGAGTCATAACACTAGGTTCCCAGGTTCCTTCTGCCTACCGTCTTAAATGCGGTATACAGCGTGAAGCTAAATAAAAATTAACAGTTGTCACTCACTAAAGCAGCTGGAAGATACTGTATTTAATAATAAAATATTTTAATTTGTTTTCGTTACAGGTGTAATTGGCAGAGCTGGCGTGGACTTCCCGGCGTTACCCAACATACCGAGCACTGGCTTCAACTGCAAGAACGTGCCAACTGGATACTACGCCGACCTGGAGACCGACTGCCAGGTATATTAATTTTATATACTGTATAGGCCAGTCGTGGCGCAGGTGGCACAGTGTGTGACTGTTTGTGGGTTCGATCCCCACTCGAGGAGATGAAATATTTACTTAAATTTATATTTCCATTTCTTCGCTCTGCTGTCGAGGACAAGCGCGGCATTGAGCTCTGCCACTCAACACGCATTGCCTCCAGAATTCGGCAGAGAGTGGGAAACGGAGTGTCTTAATACTAGGTTCCCTCTGCCTATCCTGCAGTGTGCGGGACACAGCGTGAAGCTGATTTATTTTAATTTATTTTTTTATAGCAAAATTGATTAATAAACATACTTATATAAATATTGATTGATGGTATGTTTTAAATATCTATATAATTAGGTATTTTTAAACATTTGGTTTAGAATATATGGCTTAGTTATCAGAGCGCCTGGTCGGTTTCCAGGAGGCGCGGGTTCAAGTCCCGCTACGTTAAAATTTTTATGCGTTTTCTAAATAAGTACGTATATAATTATGTATTTCAAAATAATTCATACTTAGTAATTCAAAATCATTGACCTTAATAATTAATTTCCAGGTGTTCCATATATGTGACACGTCACGCAAAATCTCCTTCTTATGTCCAAACGGCACCATCTTCAGCCAGTCGCATCTCATCTGTGATTGGTGGTTCAAGGTGGACTGCGCGTCTGCTCCCGCCCTGTATGAGTCCAGTGTGGAATACTACTCTAACGAACAAAAGAAATCACAAAAGGTCAGCCATAATCTAAAAAATCCTGATCTTCAACAAATCGGTACAGATACCAATGTTCGTTCGGAATCTAGAAGAACTCCTGTTAATGTTCCCACTACTACTGAAAGATTTTTGAGACATAGACAAAAGCTCCAAACTGACAGTCCTCCCTCGGAGGGACTAAATGGAAAGCCAACTGCAAGAAGCTACCAAGCTCTGTTTGAAGTTCACAATCCAACTCAAAGAGCGCAGACCATCACTGCTTTTGAAAACAGGAGAAAGAATTTAGTGCAGCTCATTTCAAATAATTTCGGAAACGGTCCCGCAAAAACGACTTTGCCCGTTTTTGACAGCTCTACTCATAAAACTACTATTCCTGTTTATGACCACAATAGCTTAAGAGAAATGCAAGTAGCCGCAGAAACAGCTTCTTTTGCCCAAAATCAGAATAGACAGTTCCTACAAGAATATAATAGCAAAAACTTCAGACCATATCCTGTTTATACACCCAATCATAGTTCAAAGTCTACGAAAATTAATAATCCAACGTTAACTACATTATATGATATTCAAACGAAACAAGCAGCACAATACTTACAAGAAGCAACAACAAAAAGACAAACTTTAGTTCCTTACACTAAGAGCTATACAAGCACGACTAATGAAAGACGTGAACCTTATACCAGACCAGGAGTGTCCTTACTTAGAGACTTTCTAGAAAAGGAAAAGAATAAGACAATTTCAGTGACAACTGATAAGATTATTGAAGCTACAGCTCGAAGTGATAAATTTGAAAGCCAATCAGATATAGAAAATAGCGCTACAATGAACACAAGAGATACTTTTGAGTCTGTGACTAAAATTCCAGAGAGTACAATTGTTGATAAACTATCTAAGACTACCGTAGATGAAGCATATTTGACTTTGAACCTAAATCAACCAACAACAGAGGAAGCTTATCAAGAGCGACGGGATAGGTTAATGAGAAAATTAAACTTTGAAACCTTAGAGCCTACCTTAGGTACTACACAAAAATATTTCGAAAATCAATCCAACAAGTCTGAACAACAATCGTTAGCTCCTAAGACTTTACAATCTTTGGCAATTTACTACGCAACAGCTTTAGATAATTTGTCCACCACTCCTCCTCCTGAAGACAGCGAAACTACTACCAGTGTTAACAATGAATATGGATCTGTAGATCAAAATTTGCCAGCTTTATTTAGTCCTCAAACCATATCAAAATATGGAAGTCTGTTTGGCCACGGTAATAATAACGACGACTTATTGGAAGATATTAAATTAGACCCCAATGGTACCTATAACGAATTGGCAGAAGATTTAACAGCACAAATGAGTCAAGGCCCGTTAGCAACATCCCCACAAATAAGAGAGCTTGCTCAAGTATTTACCCATGCTCTCTCTGCTTATCTTCAAGATCCAGTACAGTTTAGAAAAGTGTTATCTGATATAAGGCCAACACATCCATCGTTTTCCGATGTGTTGACAACAACAGAAGAGTCGTTTAATACTGAGCCAACGACGACAGTTAGTGAAGACGACCAAGAGATACTGGGCTTCTCTGATGATCATAAGATAAGAGATTCACAAAATTCTATAAGAGGAAGTAAAGCTTTGAATATTATTAACGATTATCCAACAACAATTCAAGAAGCAAGTACTACTATCAGACCCGTGACTGAAATTGTACCTACATCATTTTCAACTCCAACGACACCTCAAAACCCATACAGGTGTTGCGGAAGAATCTCTGCTTCTTATACTACTGCTCCAACTACTAGAGATATTTATTCCACCTTGTTCCCATTTACAAACACTGGTAGCTTCAAAACAAACACCTTAGGAACAAATGCACATAGTGAAGTCACATCTACTACAGATAATATTTTTTCATTCAGGCAAGGTAACAAATACTCGAGTTTCGGTAAATTTTCTAATCCCTCAGATGTAACACCGTTTAATGAGATATCAGAAATTACAACTGTTCCTACAGCTTGGGGTCTAGACGTTATAGAGTCGACACTATCACCCATTACAAATTCCCATCAAAAGTTTGAAAGCAAGAAAATAAGACCAACGAACGCCTTCCCTAGTACAACTCCTGTTTATTTCACGGAAACTGATAGCATAGAATTAGAAAACGAAGAAGAATTACAAAGAGCTCACAGTCAATCTTTTGTTTCCCCTCAGTCCAATAGTTTACGCCATGGAAAACAATTAAAATATGACGAAAAGAAATTAATACAGAGCCCTTCAGAAGATTTGGAAGCTGCTACCCAATCTACTGTAGATACAACAACTGCACAAACTACCACTCAAGCGACTACTACAGTTCGTGAGCAAACAGAAATATTAACAACAGCCAGTCCTCTACTAGGCAATATATTTACATCTCCAGATAGTGAAAAGTCAACGAATGATTTTCAATGGCAGACTACTTTCGGAAATTGGCAAAGTACAGTACTTGATCCAATTACATTGAACGACGGCCTTAGCCCCACAGGACCAGAACAGGGTGTGTCAGAAATTGCTCAACAAACCAACACATGGGCACTCGACACTGCAACAACACAATCATCTTATTTAACAACCAATGAACCTGATGTCTCATCAACTGTGAATGTAGAAATCACTACTAATGACAAGCAAAACGAAAGATCTGGTAAGCTTCTCAGGGACCCCACATCCACGGAACCTGCATTGGATATATCAACAGTAACTGACACAATTGTCGAGAAAGCTAAAGAAATAATGGGAGGTATGAATGCCACTACGACTCAAAAATTAATGAACGTAATGAAGAAAACAAAATCAAAAACAGTAAAGCGTTTAATATTGTTATTAGTGCAAACTTGTGACGACGATCACAATTCAACAGCAGAGGCATCCAAAAAAGCTTTACTTGAAGCTTTAATGGCGGTTTCTCAGAAAGATATGGAAGATATTGCTCAAGAAGAAAGTTTACCCGAAGTTCCAGCCACAGCGTCTGGTGTCGAGGTTCTAAAGACTACAGAATACCAGCGTCGATCTGACCGAACGCCAATTTTAAGAAGAGGTAAAAATCTAAATATTGAAGCTGAAGCGATCAATGCTTTATCAAATACACCAACAACAACAGAAAGTCTACAAACAGAGGAGACAACGCAATATGAAGTAACTACTACAGCAAGAACTACTCCGAGCCTTAGAGGAGGTAGGAAGTACGTTGCTAAAACCACTGAAACAGAGCAATTTAGGACAACGGTACCAGATCGACCTGTTGCAGAAGCAAGAATCGCTCCACAAGGAGAACTAAAGGTCCAATCTGATACTCGCGCGTTAGAATTATTAAGATCTCTGTACACAATCGCAGCGCGATGGGGGTGATTAGAATGATATAATATTTATTCATAATTAGGGTTCGTTACTTCTCAAATAAGACTATTAAAATTTAAGACTCGTTTTGTTATAATTAGGTTATTCGTGAAAGTATTTTTTTAATGTTAAGTTATTTAGAAGTAGCTCTTTCAATTTATGTCCGAAAATTTGTATTTATTTAATCGAGCCCAATCTATTAAACAAGAAAATATTATTTAAAAAAATATCCAAGTGCACTCGACGGACGAAATAGTTAAATAACTAAAAAAAAATCGTGTTTTCTTACAAAATTTTACTTAAAAAAATGCTCAATATCGAACGAACCCTAGATATAAACTTCATTTGTAGATAATATCACGACTGCGCTTATTTTCATACAAATTTCCATAAAATCCATATAATTTATTATTTTATGTATGTAGTAGGTTCAATTTCCCGGGACAAAATATATCTTTTCTATGAACGTATATACGAGTATAAAAATATATATGTATGTTTATCCCTATAATATAGGCCTTTTTCCTATATCCACACCACCAGATTTAGGTGGTCTAAATTTTTTATTTATTTTTTTAATATTGTATAATATCACTTGCCTTTTAGTATTCTAATTAGACATAAGTATAGACTATTTGGGATATAGTTACCTATTATAGCTTCGACATTGCCAATCCACTTGTAATATATTACTAAGGGTTAAATAAGATGTATTTTAAGATTATTTTTATACAATAAACTTTTTCATAAAACCTTAAGATTTTATTTTTACCTTGCAAAAAAAAATATTTTTTGCAGATATCTCTAAATACTTATAATAAAATTGTAATGCATCGGTGTCTGTACATAAGAAAAACTTATAGATATTAATGGCATTTAATAATGTAAATAAAAAAAATACCAATAAAAAAATATTAGATTGTCCATGCGTTTGTTCACGCTAATCTCAAAAATAGCATTAATTTACATTAAGTGTTTTATTATTATCGGCTTATAAATAAAAAAGCTATACTATATTCGACAAAATTGCTGTAAATAAACTTTTTCAGTGAAATATTTATTTATATTTCCATTTCTTCGCTCTGGTGTCAAGTCAAAGCGCGGCGTTGTGTTCCGCGACTCAGCACGCAATGCCTCCAGATTTCGACGAAAAATGGGAGATGGAAGTTGTCTTAATAGACAACGAAATGTCTTAACACTAGGTTTCCAGGTGCTTACCCCAAGGTGCATGGATTACAGGGTGTAACTTATAAAAACTGTATATCACTTTAAAAATCTTTATTATCATTTATTACATAGTGTCTTAACACTACCCCCCCCCCCCCTCTTCTCTACTTCACCTCTCATTACTTTTTCCCAGCGGACCTCTGAACGAATTTCTGGACATCCTGATCAGTAACCTTGTGTCCCGCTTTGAAGTAACTCTTGAGTTTCCTCTTCTTCTTCATCATAATTTTGGACGCTGCTAGGGCACCACGCCGCTGGAGGGACTCGTAACGATCGCGGAGAAGATTGGCTATATAGGGAAAAAAATTGTACATTTACATTACAGTTACATATACAGTGTGGAAGCGTCTGCGCTCCTTATACAGGAGCAGCATATAGGGTAAAATATTTCAAACTCAAACCTAAAGAAATTAATCAAGATACTCTAACAGTTTAGACGTAGGATTTTTTTTCATTGCACGATGTTTATCCATACCTGTATTTCGTGTGACGCAGTTACTAATAGATACCAATAACGAAAATACATACTACTACAAAAACACTACTAAGCGTTGCCGATCTGCCGCTTTTCATTCTCAAAAAACGTACTAGAACGAGAAATTTAAATAATATCGAAAATGGCACTTCACAATAAACTTCAGACAAACTTTCTTGAACATTCTGCTCTGGGAAGTATTTATATTTAAAGGATATTTTTTTCTTAGGGACACACAGCAAGACAGCATCTTATTGTAAACACGATAGTTGCGAGTTCGATTCCACGTCAGGGGAATGTATTATTTTAATAAGGTCTAAATTTTTACTAACTATTCACAAATATTTTAACCGGATAATCGCGTATATTTAAAATTATACATTTTTGGAAACTCGACGTTTCGAACACTTTGCAATAGTCCATGGTCACGGGTAGACTGGATGTGTATTATTTTCATTTCTTCACTCTGGTAAAACAACAAGAGCGTTGAGTTGTATATTTAAGATAAATGTCTCTAAAATTGGCCGTGCATTGGGAACAGTATCTCAACAATAGGTTCCCTCTGCCTACCTGCCTGATATATACGGAAACAATGTGAAGCCAAAAAATACACACAAAATATTACAAAAATCATCTAAAAACCAATAACACAGTGCTAAAACACTTGCCGTTTCCTTCTAAGCTTCTCAGATCCTTCCAGATTCCTTCTTTTTATATTATTCGCAGATCTTCTTATTACCCATAATCATGATAAACACACTCACAGAGAATTTAAGAATATAACATAATAATAGTGGGTCACTTACCGTTTCCTTCCAAGCTCCTTAGATCACCAGTCAACTTAGCGGGGTCAACGAACTCCGGCTCCTTGACTGGTGGCTTGTGAGCGTTGAGCGCGGGAAGAGATTTCTCTTTTATTTCTTTCTTCTTAGTTTCCTTCTTTTCACGTAGTTCTGCGTTTTTAATTTCTTTCTTTGTAAGCGATGCTTGGATTTTGCGTAATCTGTAACGATGTATGTTATTGTATTAAATGTGTCAAAAAACTACCACATCAAGAAATTTTCAAGAACTTTTTTACATCAATAATTTTTTATATCAATAAATCAAAAAAATTTTCATTACGTATTGCATGGCGAAACGCAACTCCGCACTTTGCCTCGACACCAGAACGAAGAAATGGAAATATTTTAAAAATATTTCTTTTGCTTGAGCCCACAACCAGTCACACTTTGTGCCCCTGCGCCACAACTGGCCTCAATTTTTATGATTATCAATAAAGTTCTTAAAAATAATTATGGCTATAAATTTTATTGGTATTTCACTATCATTTCTTGGCCGAGACTTCCGTAGTGCACCAAGCACAAAAAGATTAGGAAATTCGCCGAAAAATAGGGAATGGACTGTCTTAACACTAGGTTCCCTTTTGCTTATCCTGTAGGACATTAGTTCCACAACTGAAAATTGTTTATTGTATGAACTGAAAACAGAACTGGGTATTCACGTTAGTAGTTAGTACTGTATGCCATAAAATCTCCTAGTCCTAGTATGACAAAAGTGACACCCGGAAATAAGAAATTAGTTTATAACTACTACCTATGTTAATTAATTAACTAATTATTTAACATTATAAAAAAATATATATTATTTTACTATATGTATTTACTAAAACTATTTATTCTATTTACCTTGCTAATAAATTACGAAATTAAAAACAATACTAACTTATACAAATCAGTAATTTTCTTCTTATTAATCTTCTCCCGTTTCAGTCTTTCCTTCTCTACCAACTGTTCCCTCTGCTTTCTCCTCGCCTTGTGATCTTTCTTCTTATTTTGTACTGGAGGGTTGATTGCTTTGTATTCATTGTCGGAAGTTACAGGTTCGGGATCAGTTGAGGGGTTGTAGGGAGTGGGGAGACCAGCGCTCATTTCTTCTCGCCATTGGTTCTGGAAATAAAAAATTATATATGAATATTTCAAGAATGAATCTTTGAAGCTAATTATAAAAATTAAATTAAATTAAAAATTAAATTAAATTAGCTTCACGCTGTATCCCGCACACAGCAGGGTAGGCAGAGGGAACCTAGTGTTAAGACACTCCGTTCCCCACTTTCTGCCGAATTCTGGAAACATTGCGTGTTGAGTGGCAGAACTCAACGCCGCGCTTAACCTCGACACCAGAGCGAAGAAATGGAAATATAAATTTAAGTAAATATTTCATCTCCTCGAGTAGGGATCGAACCCACAACCAGTCGGTTTTGCAGTCACACCTCGTGCCGCTGCGCCACGACCGGCCTCAAAAATTAAATAATTTATAAAAAATTATTAACATTTATTGTTAGGATTCAAATCTGCCTTTTATTTATTTATTTACTTATTTATTTATTATAATCATGAACAAAGCTTAGACTAACAATTAAAACAGAAAAATAAAATCATACAATTAATGACAAAGTTCCGCAGCAATTAGAGGTGATGATGACAAGCATATCTTACATCTACGATAATATTATTATTTTTTTTAAGATACCAAATAAAGAATAAACATTAAGAAAATATATAAACATGAGCAAGACAATTTTGAGCCCTTTTTCACAGAAGTACAACTAATAGAAGTTGTTAAAATTTAAGTTTGCGGGCAATCATTTTGTATGAAATGAACTAAAGATATAAATTTGTAATTATTTTTTTCTGTGAAATAGGCTTAAATTTTCACTTTTCGGATTTTTTTCTTTATTTATATTGTAAGTTCTCACTTTCTACCAAATTTCATAACTGTAGATACTAACAGGCAGCATTTTTATAGAAAATACAGCAACAACTATGCAATAGAAGATTATTTTGTGTGCTTTAAGACACCATTGACTTGAATATTTCATATTAATTTCAGCTTGACACCTCGTGATCTTGAGATAAATGATATTGACAGACAGATAACAAAGTGATTCTTTAAATATTCCGTTTTTACATTTTTGGTATGGGATTCTAAAAAAAAGATAAAGTAAAAACACATACTTCTTTCTCCTGTGGGGTAACTTTTTTAAACATTCCAGTAGTAACTCTGTGCAAGTGCGCCTCACGTTTTATCATTTTCTCCTCATGTTGCACCACTTCTTGAAGTAACTCTTGATGTTCCTAGAAAAACATTGACATAGTGTTTTTACTCAAAATTATTTATAGACCCTAATAGACTTATTTATTACATTTACTTGAAATTTACAGTTGAAATTTTTTTTTCAAAAGCAGGTGTAAAAAAAACTATGAATTTCTTATTTTCTATTTAGTTAATTTTCAGTTTTAGTTTTATTTTGATCCGCGCCCGTTGTGGCGCAGGCGTACACGTGTGAGATTGTAAAGGCAACACATTGAGTTCCACCCAATGCATGGTCTTAAAAATGGAGCGGAAGTAGCTATTGGTATTAGTAAGATTGGAGTGTATAGGGATACAACATGAAGCTAGAAAAATAAAAAAGCAGCTCATATCACAGTATTGATTTAATGAAAACAATTTTTCTCATGTATTTTTAGCATAGTATGCCATATTATATAGATATGTCAATACATACCTGGAATGAAGGATTGTAACTGACACCAGGGTGAGGCAGTTCCACAGCTTTCCTTTTGACCACCATTTCTGGTGGTGGTGGCTTAGGCCTTAACCTTTTCAATGTAGGCACATTGTGTAATTGTGCTTCGGGTGATATGAAATCATCACATAGTGTTTTTGGAATACCTTTAGCTTCCATTTCTGGAATTATGATAAAACCACCTTATATTTACTAGCATTTGTTTACTTTTAATGTGAAGAAGATTTATTTTCTTTTTATTAACTAAGCTACAGCAAAATCACTGACAAATTAGCAACATAAATTAATGAGAAAGAGATTTTAATTAAATATTTTCTGTTCAAAAAGTAATGATAATGACAGTAAATAAAATTATGTGCTATATAAAATAATATATCAAAGCCATTGTGGTGTAATGCGACATCATCTAACAGGAAAGGATGTTGTAGTTTGATCCCCACTCAGGGAAATTATTATATTGAATTTATTTTTACTTCCCTTCTCTGGCAGACAAACAGGCAACATTGAGTTCCACCACTCTGCATGCCATAAAAGTGGATATTATGTGTACCCACACATAGAGTATCATAATACTAATCTTCATTTGGCTATACCGCTATCTGAGACATATGTAATACAATTTTTTTTCTTTTTAAAAATCAAATCCTCTTACCATCTCCCCCCCATATGTTTTTATTAAAAGTTTGTCTTATAGTTTTCGATTTCTTTTTCTTAGCTGCAGCAAGTCTTTTATTAATTTTTGTGTGTTCAACTTTTCTTTCTAAGACTCCTTTTACAAGCTGTCTTTGTTTTGTAAATTTTGATAAATCTGATGGTTTTGACCCCACTGGTCTCACATGATTTCTTTTTGCATTAGGATCTGGAACCTGCAAGTGATATTTTTATTGTATAGTCAATTTTCTTTTACTTTTCATGTTATTGATGAAATTAATAAAAAAATGAAGTGGTAAAATTATTTATATTATATTTTATAAATAAGAATAAGAATAAGCATAAGAATTTATTTATTTTAATTTTATTTAAAAAAATGACTAAGAATTGGGCATGAGACACATTCTATGTGAGGGCCAATAGGTATAATGGGTTATATTAAAATGATTAACAACATTTTATAGTTTTCCTTGATTGGACTATCCAACACCAAAAGAATTTCTCAATTAAAATCAGTAGGCCAGTTGTGGCTCATGGACACAAAGTGTGACTGTGAAATCGATTGATTGTGGGTTCGATCACCACTCGAGGAAAAGAAATATTTATTTATATTTATATTTTAATTTCTTTGCTCTGGTGTTGATATAAAATTTTAATTAATAATAAAAAAATTATTTACCTTTGAACTTGACAATAATATTTCAAAACACTTAGGTGTCTCTGATAGTTTAGCTCTTTTTCTAAGTTTGGCTGACAAGGGTTTGACATCTGGTTTAACCTCAGGTTTCTCATCGGATACACCATCACCATGTGGATCTAGCACGAAAAGCTCTGAATCCGGTTTCGCGTCGAATTTACTGTAAATAGTAAATAAAAAAACCACAAATAAAATGAATGTTACAACAAGAAGGAAATTTTGGTAATACAATTTTTTGTTATTTATTATGTTGATAGCGAAACAGATTCGAAAGAAATATTACCGCATATAATCTTATTTTTTATTAAATAGAACATAATGATTGTGGAACGTTTTATCTATAAATATTTCCAATTGTACCAATAAAAACATAACCTCACCCTAGCCTTTCCTCCAACCGTTGATCTTCAAGAAACTCTTCTACATCAGCAATGTCACAATGTTTGCGCCACGCTGTTTTACTTTTCTTGGATACACGTTTCTTTTTCTTAACTATAGTCATTTTTATTATTTATTATTTACTATTTAAAAATAAATATCTCACATGGAAACGACACACAGGAAAGACTTGTATCAATCACGTGTCATATTGACATATTTGAAATGTCAAACAGAATGTAGGAGTCACCACAGATAAAGAAATTTAGAGCTGTGTTGATTATAAGTTATTAAGTAAATTCCTACAGAATTATAATTAGAATATACGAACAACAGAAAAAGTAACTTAATAGGAATCTATTTAAATTGTAAATGAAATATTGACTGTTGTTATTCATTTTAATCATTAACAGTGCTAGTCTTAGGAGTACCACGCCTTGTACGATACGGCCGGTCTCAATATTGTGGACGATGCCTTTCAGGATGGAATGTAGACCCTTGATGTTACAAAAGCCTACGTTAAGCGTGGTAGGGGTTGACGTGCAGCGTCATAGTGCTTCCCAAATTTGACGGGCGGCCTGCGTTTAAAGACACGAGGAGAAATTCTCCTAAGATGCTGGTACCCTCATAAGATAGTGTGTTCCTTAGTACTGCTATCATATTCCAGGGAGGATGAGGATTGAGCGCCGGTGTCCGGCATTATCTGTGCCAGGGTCAAATGGCTGGAGATCCCTGTGTGCTCTGCACAAGCCTATGCCATGTTCAGGACCTCGAATTTTATTCCGAATAATTACAGAACTCAGCACCCATATGTATATATAGATCTGTCACTCTTTGTGGGTGACGTCGAGTTCTCGACACATTACTTAATATTTAACATGACTCTTGCTTAACATTTAGCTTGTGTTTTTGATGGCATAAAATATACAACGTATCAAAGATCCTGCTACGGTTGTTACCAGTTAATTTGTTAACTAAAATGATTTATGCTACTTCAGCACAAAAAAATCGAGAGCTTTACTATAACCACGAACATAAAAAACATTTTATCCAACTTTTAACAAAAAATAATATCCTGAGTGAGTTAGCGGGTATAATTTTTAAAAAGGCATATCAAGTGAAGGTTTTGTGAATTATAGACAAAAAATCGATTTCCTGGTTCAAGAAACTCGAAATTTTTAGGTGCTGTATATTACTCAGTTAAAATATTTATTTGCAATGTGAATAAAAACTTGAAACTGAGATTATTTAGGCTTTTTCGTTTTCATCTCAGCAAGGAATGGAATTGTTAGAAAAAGTAGCCTCTTTCGTTTTTATTGAACGTTGGTGACATAATGTAATCTAATCTTTAACTTCACCATTTCTTTATTTGTACCGGATTTTACAGCTTTATTAACTTTTTATCTAATTCTTGGAAAAATAAAATTTTACTGTATTAACAAAAATATTATATTAAAATTCGATTTGTCGGTATTGCTTTGTACATAAAATTGAAAAGACAATAAATTAAAAACATTATCAAATTTTAAATGTAATGTTTGATTTTTACAGGGAATTTACCAAATCTTTTGATTGTTATGTTTTATCAATCTTATCCTTTTCGTTTACCACAGTAATTTAATAAATATCTACGTAATCCTGGTCGGTTTCCAGGAGGCGCGGGTTCGACTCCCGTTACGTTCAAATTTTTATGCGTTTTCTTAATAAGTATTGTACCTACGTATTTTTTTATAGCTTCACGCATCTCCAGTTTCCACTCGTTTTGCTAAACATGTCATGTTATATCATGAATCCTAATGCGCCATTTGTTTTACCAGAAATAAAATTAATTTATACAATCATCTCCCGATTGATAATAGAACCCTGAACCGTGTACAGTCCTACACCGTTACTATGCCGCGATGCCGTCCTATAGATATATATTTTTTATCTACGAAATATATTTTTTAATGTACGGAGTGTCTTAGGTAGGTAGGTATTAGGTAACCTCTGCTCTCCCGGACTATATGCGGAATACATGACGCTTAAAGAAATCTTGTTTTTTATGATTTTTTATGATATTTATTATATAAGTAGATATATTTAAAAAAATGTATTTCGATATTTGTTTTTAACCCACTTAATCATCTAACAAGAAAAATGCGATTCAACTTAAAATTCTCTATTTTTATTAAAAAAAAATCCGCAAGCACTCTTGAATTGTCAAATGAACATTAAGCAACCACCGGTTCAGAAGAGAAAACTGCTGGGAAGAGATTAATTATAGTTCACCCTCCTCCGGTAACTTATCCAAATTTTAATGCTTTATTAAATTAATTAAAAAAACCTATATGTTAAAATCTAAATAAAAACAGTTTTAAATATAACAAAACAACTCAAAACATATAATTATTACATTGAGATGAGTGCTAGTTTTTTTTTATTAATATTTGATCAACAGAACCCTTATTATTTTGTTCTTTGTCTGTCCGTAAAGACCTTCAGAGCGAGAAAGTAAATATAATCAAGATTGATAAAATATAATCAATAAACAAAATATAAATATAATCACCCTTAGTGGAAATCGTACCTGTACCCATGGCGTTTACAGATGCATCTGGAGATTGCGTGAAATTATCACATCAATATCAAATATTCAGGTCTATGGTCCTTTGCAGCACAGAAGAACTTAGACCACTAAAAAAAACCACAAAAGATACCAGCGTTTATGCAAGGATTTCTGCATTTTCTATGAAATGGGCCTCGTAATCAATATCTATAGGGTACTGGATCTATAGTTATAAAATTTGGCACGAAGTGAAAACTTACAGTACAAATGAAGAAAAAAATCCGATAATTGAAAATTTATAACTATTTACAACATAGAAAAAAAAATATTATAAAATTATATTTGTAGTTAATTTCATTTAAAATAAGTGTACATAAAATGAGTGTATTCACGTCACGAATTTAAGTTTGTCAATTTTTATGTATTTCCCGTTGACCTGAATGAAAAAAAGAGATTCTGAAATTGGTATGGAAGGCGAGTCTTCCGTTTTGGCACTAACTTAACCTTAAGTTAACAACCTCTGCTATTGATCTAACAATCCAAAATTTTTAGTTGCAGCTATATTACAGAATGATTATTCAATCAATAAGAAAAAGCATATAATTTAAAAGTTTATCATTTACTTTTATAGTATTATTATGTAAAGTAAGTGGCGATAACTCATACAAATGTATGATTGAAGTGAAAATAGCGTAGTGAAAATAAGAATAATTGGACTATCCAAAAATAAAAAATATTTTTTTCAATATGTTACACCTATAGTTTTTGAGGTTAGCGCGTTCAACCAAATTTACACCTTTGCTCATAATTTTTTTTATCAGCTTCACGTTGTATCCCGCACACAGCAGGGTAGGCAGAGGGAACCTAGTGTTAAGACACTCCATTCCCCACTTTCCGCCAAGTTCTGGAGGCATTGCCTGTTGAGTGGCGGAAGTCAACGCCGCGCTTTGCCTCGATACCAGAGCGTAGAAATGAAAATATAAATGTAAATAAATATTTCTTTCCCTCGAGTGGGGATCGAACCCACAATCAGTCGATTTTACAGTCACGCTTTGTGCCCCTGCGCCACGATTGGCCTCTTTGCTCATTAAGCTTATAATATTGAGATTGATACAAAAATAATTTCAAAAGAGTGATAAAGGGTGAAATTAGGAAAAGAAGTAGGCATAAGGTCATAAATTTTTTTTTATCTCTTTTTTAATTTGACAGGAAATGAATCACTTTGGCGCGGCGGCGCGACGTTAAGTTCCGCCACTCAAGATGCAATGCTCGTGTCTTAATGGGAAAGAAGTGTCTTAATACTAGGTTCCCATGTCCCCTTTGCCTACGCTACTACGTAAAAAAAAGAATCACTGTCCTTTTACAAGCTATGTATATAACATAACATTTTATCTACTGAGTTTAACGCTGTACTTTACTTTCTGCTCAATATGATTCAATATCAATCAATAATTAAGCAAATTGCACTAAAAAGAAATCCACTAATAGGTGGGTAGGTATATAAATATTTTTAAATGAATTTGAAAATTTGAACCCACTGCAATTACATTCTCCACTTTTCCGCCGAATTCGAGACATTGCGTGCTGGATGGCAGATCTCAACATCACGCATTGTCTTAACTCAAGTTGACAAAAGAAAATAATCCTTTTGCCCTAGTGGGGATAGAACCCATAGGCATCGCGCTTACATTCAGAATTCAATTCTCGAAAATATTTAAGAAAACTAACTCTGGTTCGGAATAAAATTAACAAATATTTTCTGAAATTTCTATTAACTTATATTAATAGAGAACGGGGCAAAATAAAAAATAAAATACAACAAAACAATTAAGGAATCGAACCGGCAACCGCACTTACGGAACGTCAGTTTCATAAACTGCGCCGGGTTGCTTAATATAGCACGTGATTTAATTGCGATCTATTTTCTTGGCCGTGACGCAGGCCGTCGTGGTGTAGTGGAGCAACGACTAAGTGTAAACGTGACGGTTGAGAGTTCGATTCCCTTTAGGGGAATTATTATGTTTAAGTTATTTTCATTTGGTCTGGTAGACAAAGTACGTTGTTGTGTGTCGCCGCTTGTTTGGCGGCGAAATTCATTTTATACTCCAGATTTTTTTTGAGGCCATTCATGACGCAGGTGCACAAAGTGTGACTGTAAAACCGACTGATTGTGGGTTCGATCTCCACTCGAAGAGATTAAATATTTACTTCAATTTATATTTCTATTTCTTCGCTCTGGTGTCGAGGCGAAGCAGGGCGTTGAGTTCCACCACCCTACACGTAATGCCTCCAGAATTCGGCAGAAAGTGGGGAACGTAGTGTCTTAACACTAGGTTCCCTCTGCCTACACTGCTGTGTATCCCGCACACAGCGTGAAGCTAATAAAAAAAATATATACTCCCAGTTGTTCTCATTTTTGATGGTAAAATATATTTATTTTATAACATTTTTATAGTTTTTTAAAAAACGTTCTCGCGGGTAATTTTATGTTAAACAATATAAGGAAATGTAGGTAGGATGCGATACGGCGTCGCGTGGTTTTAAGGAGCGGATAGGCGACAGCTCATTTCAATTTCGAAGTGATTTATAGAAAAATAGATTGAAAAAAATATCTATTTATTATTTTTTAAAATATTTAATTGGTTTGTAAACGTGTATTGGTTACATCAAAGTACAATAGACCCCAGATTGGGTAAGTGTTGTAAGATTCATATTTTTAATTATACTTTAGGTGATTGAATTATTATTTGTATTTAAAGTTTAATTTTATTTAAATGCTTATAGGCACTTGTAATATGATGAAATCCATTGTTCATTTATATTCTTTTTATTTGTTTCGTACTATACATATAGTGTTATTAGTATGTGATGCCCTTTTAGTTTTATATTTAAGTAATTGGAACTAAGTTATATTATTTCAATATTTTGTTAGAATCAATCATGTTGCGGTTCGGTTTACAAAATCAGACTTAAATTGAAATGTCTATAATAAAATTACAGGTTTTTTGCACCAGATAATTATAACTTGAGATGGAGAAGAGGCAGTAAGAATTTGCCTTGAATATTTTTGGAAATCAAGGTGGAGCCGTAAAAGAACCGTGAACCCTTTAGTATGTGAACCCTTATTTTTTTAATATTCATTTTGTTTTTAAGTATATGGTGTTTTACTGAATACCCTATGTATATCTTGTTTAGATAACAATCACACATTATTATTTTTTTTTTTTCAGTTTCACCCTGTATCCGCTTGTAGCACGATCTGCAGAAGGAGCCAAAGTTAAAATACTAAGTAAATCTTTAAAATATTAAATATCAAATATCAAGTGGGAATCGAACCCACGACCTGCAGAGTCACACGCTAGTGCCCCTGCGCCACGACTGGCCTTTTGTTTAGTTAACCTTCACTTTGCAAAACTTACTACAGTTTTATTATAAGTAGGTAACATACATTATCAGATTTAATAATTAAATATAGATTTAAAATTGTTTTATCATTTAATATGTCTATTTTGTAGTCGGACAACGACATTGGAGTTATCAAAAAATATTACTATTATGAATTCGCAAAGTAGCTTTTTTACATACTTTTTTAATACCACGCTTATTTTCAGACCGATAGATTTAAATTGTTAACGCAACGGTCACGGTCAGTCTAAGGTTCAAGGCATATAGCTTTCTCTTCTTCCGCTATTGTCAAACCTCTTTAAAACCCTTCGAGACCCCTAATTTTAAAAATCAGATCAGCTTCACGTTGTACTCCGCACACAGCAGGATAGTCAGAGGGAATCTAGTGTTAAGGCATTCAGTTCCCCGCTTTCTGCCGGATTCTGGAGGCATTGCGTGTTGAGTGGCAGTACTCAACGCCGCAACCTACTTTTCTTGTATAATAATCCCTAGTATTGATTTTTTTTATCAGCTTCACGTTGTATTATGATACAGGCGTAGGGCAAGGTAGACAGATGGAACCTAGTGTTAAAAGAGTCCATTCTTCATTCTCCGCCGAATTTTGGAGGCATTGCGTGTTAAGTGGAGGAACTCAACTCCTCGACAACAGAGCGAAGAAATGAAACTATACATTTAAAAAAGTATTTCATTTCCTCGAGTGGAGATCGAACCCACAAACAGTCACACAATTGTGCCCCTATGCCACGTCTGGTTAGTATTAATAAAAAAATATTTATAAAAACAAAACCCCCGACTGCATAAAACTAAAAAGAAAATAAACAAGCCCAATAGTTTATTAGGATTAGCAGTCGGAACCTCTTTAAATTACGAAGGGTTCCTGGTGAACATTTCATTGTTTGAAGAATTACTTATAGGTCCAGACTGTTAATCCTAATAAACTATTGGGCTTGTTTATTTTCTTTTTAGTCTTATGCAGTCGGGGTTTTTGTTTTTATAAATATTTTTAATTTTTCACTTTTTTGTTAGGATTTATTATGGTAATGATAATCATGATATACCTTTTTGAAATCCTCGTATTGATCCTCGAATTTGATACCAATATTGTGGTATTCGAAACGATTTTTTTCACTGAGTCCAATGGCGTCCCACAGCCGTCATGATTATTTTTTTAACGTCACCTATCTAAGAACACTTGGGCTGCTAATACAAATCTAACGATATCTTAATTATGGAAATCTGTTCAGCGGTTCTAGAGATATGAGGTAATAAAGAATATTACATACATACAAGATACGCGCGAAAAACATAACCCTTCCTTAGCAGTCGGGAATAAAACTATCAATAGCCTATAAATCCAACACCTTGCTTTGTACGTCTGGATAGAGTTTGGGCTATAACCACGTCATAAAATCAAAAGAAAGAAGAGAAAAACCGCCACACCACACCACAACGGCCTCGAATTGGTTGTGGGTTGGCATTTGGTTAAATTGTTGATTTATACATAAAAAATAAAATCACGCTGTATCCCGCATACAGCAGGGTGGGCAGAGGGAACCTGGTGTTAAGACACTCCGTTTCCCACAGAGGGTGATCCTTCAGTGGGAGATTATAGATTATATTTTTTATATTTATTAAAATTTTCATGGTCTACAAGAATTGTGATTTATTAACTGTCTAATGATAATCTATCACAATTTTTATAATGAACGGTATAAAGCTCATTTTATTAACCATTGTACTGTAAAAGCACAAGGTTCAACAATTCGACTGTATTTTTTTTTAAATTTGTCCTCAGAAAACCCTGTATCCCGCACACAGCAGGGTAGGCAGAGGGAACCTAGGGTTAAGACACTCCGTTCCCCACTTTCCGCCGAGTTTTGGAGACATTGCGTGTTGAGTGGCGGAACTCAGCGCCGCGTTTTGTCTCGACACCAGAGCGAAGAAATCAAAAAGAAGAAGAAGAAAGAAGAAATATAAGTGTAAATAAATATTTCACTTCCGGGATCGAACCCACAACCAGTCTAGTTCGGAAAATGTTATCTGGGAGAAAATCACACAAGTCTTAAATTTATATATTATAGATTACTTACTGTTTGCAGTCCGTTTTTTTTCTATTAAAAATATTTTTTACGACTTATTTCTTCAGGAGAAAAGTCAGAGGCAACCTAGTGTTAGAACAATCCATTCTCCGCTTTCTGTCCGAATTCGATAAATTGTAATTGGCGTGCTAAGTGGCGGAATTCAACGCCGTGCAACCAAGCAACTTAGACTTTTGGAGTTAGAAAAAATCTGAACCATAGACAAGACAAGGACGAATTTCTGCTTTATAACAATTAAAAGGTTTTTATTATTAATTTATTTAAATTAAATATAATTCGATTGTTTAGACTAACTTCAAGTACTATTTCTTATAGCACCTGCGCGCGGCCAAGGTTGGGTCAACGCATACTTTCCCCAAATATAAATTGCCTACATTGATATAACATTATAGCGCCGAACGGTAAATAAGAGAGAGGAGACCGGAGAGACAGGAGAGTGGTAATATTGAAATTTTTTCCTCGCTGTGAAAGACAAAACGCAACGTTGAGTTCCGCCACTCAACGCAATGTCTTATAAGTTTGGGCGGAAAGTGAGAAAGAAACGGATTGTCTTAGTATTAGGTTTACTCTGCTTGATATTCGGAAAAATACGAGAAATAGCTTTTTTATATATTCAGAAGCTATATTTGAGGCCAGTCGAGGCGCAGGGGCACAAATGAGTGACTGTAAACGGGATTGGTTGTATGTTCGATCCCCACTCGAGGAAATTAAATATTAATATAAATGTTAATTTTCATTTCTTCGTTCCGGTGTCGACACAAAACGCAGCGTTTAGCCACTCAACACGCAATGCCTCCAGAATTCGACGGAAAATGAGGAACAGAGTGTCTTGACACTACGTTCTCACTGTCTAACTATAAAGCTGATTTAGAAGATATAGCTTTCACGAAATAATATAATATCAAGTTTTACGGTTATCAACGACAATGGATGCCGACTTAGACTGATTTTTGGTGCACGACCATCCTTTTTGACACTTTTTATTTCCCAATCGTAGCTGATTTATCGCACGATTTGATAATAATATTACTTTCAAGTTATTTAATAAGATTTACTTCCTAGGTTTTGCAACAGTTAAGCATAACTTGTCAATAAATTTCATTTCTTATTTTAGGCATCACCTGATGATGATGATGATGATGATGATGATGATGATGTTAACGATTGATTCGTATATACATATGGAACTTTTTTATCGCACACATAGGCAGAGGTTAAG
The DNA here is from genome assembly GCA_013421005.1 of Heliconius erato x Heliconius himera. Classification (NCBI taxonomy): domain Eukaryota; kingdom Metazoa; phylum Arthropoda; class Insecta; order Lepidoptera; family Nymphalidae; genus Heliconius; species Heliconius erato x Heliconius himera. The sequence continues at coordinate 51,832 of JAATLQ010004570.1, read as the reverse complement.
ATACTTCCGTTCCCATTTCCCGCTGAATTCTGGAGGCGTATTGTGACGGAGTTGTGTATTGTGGCAGAACTCAACGCCGCGCTTATCCTCGACACTAGGCCGAAGATATGAATATTAAATATTTTATTTCCTGGAGTGCTTCATGATGGATCCCGCAAAGCAGGTTAGACAGAGGGACACTCTGTTCGTCATTTTCACCCATTTTTTAGAGATATTGCTTGTTTCACAGTCAGATTTCACCTTACAGCTCACACTAAGTATGTACTCAACGTTCAGATTCAGAACATTTTCTTAGGTCATCTTGGATCTCACATAAAATGAACTCGCGTCTAGAAGCACGTGTGTCAAAACTTAAATTATTATATATCTATAGAACCGTCACCGTAGTTAGATGGCAGCGCAGTTATGATTTTAAGACTTTTTTTTTCTTTGAATTATATACGTAAAAGTTAAAAAAAGCTAACTTCAGGACGGCCATGACTTCCAGCCACCTTCAGATATGCTAATTGACGTTTACATATAGTTCTTTAACCCTAAATATTAGTTAACACTAGATAAATGTTTGCTATATACAGGGATCCAATTAAAAATGTTACGTTAAGCGCGGCGTTGAGTTCCGCCACTTAACACGCAATTTCTCAACAATGGGGCGAAACGGAGTGTCATAAAGTTGGGTCCTGCCGCTTAGCCGGTAATGAAGTACGGAGTGACTCTAAGTCTCTCTCTCCTCTCTGCCTACCCAGCTATATACAGTAAAGTTTAAAACTGAAAATAAATGTTACGTAACAACTTATAATATAGACGTGTTGAAATGAACTCGATAAAATTACAGTATCATTATTTATTATTTGAAAAATAAGTTTCTATAAATTAGAAAATGTGTTCATTATATTTTTGAACGATATTAGCTAACTCGAGTGGTAACTAAAATGTATCTAGTCTCTTGACTTGAGACTTGACGTAAATAGTTTTAGGGATGTTGCAAGAAATAAAGAAAAAGAATTATACGTTTTCTAAATAAGCATTTTTCTTCAATAAATGGAGAATAACACTATAATAAAAGCAAAAAAATAAATAAATGGCATTCTCTTGCCAAATAAAGATAGAGAGATACTAACAATATGTGTTGTAACAAACGTATAAAAATTTCGACGTAGATTGACGAGAGCGTATGGCTTAGTGGTCAGAGCGCTTGGGCGGTTACCCAGAGGCGCGGGTTCTAATCCCGCTACGTTCAATTTTTTATACGTTTTCTAAATCATTATGAAGAAAGGATCTAATATCATCTAGTTGCCGAACTAGCTAGACTATTTTGTTCCATTTAAGAGACGTTAGATTCTATGAAATTTATAAAGAATCCCACACATGACGTACTAGGCGCAGGGGACCTGGGAACCTAGTGTATAGAGACTCTGTTCTCATTGAGAAGTTTCCGTTCCATAGGTGAATAATACTAATACTAGTAACTGTCTAAATAGCTATGTTCCTGTAGTTAAGGTAGTTACTTGTGTTATACATATTATGCGCTTTAATTATTACTTTGCTTTAACTGTTTGTTTGTGTAACTTTCGGTTTAAAATGATCATAACTTTAACATTTCCTATGTTCGGTAATGTAAATTATTATATAGGAAGAAGATTTTCTCATTATACATTTTTAATCTACATACCTAGGATTATTTGCTTATTAAAGTATAGAAATTTATTCATTTATTGTGAAACACTGTACCTAAACAAAAGAGAAATAACGATTAGAGGGACTCGAACCCGCGTCTACTGGAAATCGACCAGGCGCTCCGACCGCTAAGCCATACGTTCTCATCAAGCTACGTCGAAATTTTTATACGTTTTCTAAATAAAAATACTTATCTTTCCTAAGTGTGGAATAACATTATAATATAACATAACATATTATAATATAACATTATAATTTCACTATCCTGCTATTTTCTGGACAAATCGACGGTGAGTTGCGCCACTACACAATCTCTACAATTCAGACAGAAATCGAAAACGGAGTGTTTTGTTTATGCCTACCGTAGTAGGTAATTTTCTAAATAAAAAAAAAAAGTACCGTGAGTTAGAAAATAAAAAAAAAAGTTAATAGGCACGGGTGATATGAATGAGTAAGACTGTTGTCACAATATCTGAGCAAATGACAATGGAGTGTCTTGACACTAAATTATCTGTAACACTAGACAAATCAATATTCGCACAATTACGATTCTGACATCACCAAAAAGATTAAACACACAAATGTAATTTGCTGTCTATTTGTAATTACAACAATATCTATCAAATGATATAATTTTGCGTCACACTTTGCACCCTTGGTACACCACCAGTGCTGATACAACATTTAAATAATTAATAATTTTTTAACTTTTTTTTTTAGTGACTTGAAATGAAATAATTCATAAATAGAATTAAAAATAATATTTCTTATTATTTTTATTTCAGAAGTTGGTTATTTAAATATTATGTAAATGTATATAAATATGTGTAAAGCTTACCTTATTTTTAATATATATAATAGATAGAAAATTAAATTAGAACATAAATAATTAAGTATATCTTTCTAATTACTAAACAGAAACATTCTTTTGAGGCCAATCGTGGCGCAGCGGCACAAACTGTGACTGTAAAACTGACTGGTTGTGGGTTCGATCCCCACTCGAGGAGATGAAATATTTGCTTAAATTTATATTTCCATTTCTTCGCTCTGGTGTCGAAGCAACCCGCGGCGTTGAGTTCTGCCACTCAACACGCAATGCCTCTAGAATTCGGCAAAAAGTGGGGAACGTAGTGTCTTAACACTAGATTCCCTCTGCCTACCCTGCTATGTGCGGGATACAGCGTGAAGTTGATTTATTTTAACATTCTTTTATAAAATAGAGCAACGAAAAAAAGTAGGTCGAACGAACCAGTTATCACCATAACGAAACAAATTAAAATTATAAATAATAATAAGCCAATTACATCACTGGCATTGTGGATTTAGGATTTTCAAATTCACAACAATAAATAACGCAAAAATATCGTGATTCAAAAAAACAATGCAGCTCTTTGAACTTATCTAATAGTGGCCGGTTGCAGTGGAACATTCTCTATAAATAGGAATGCTCTCGGAACCTCAGCACATTGCCTCACTACTCGAGCTAGGGGTACTTTGGACCCCAATACCAAATAAATTATTCTGTGAAAGTTTTGGAAGGTATACAGTGTTTTTTTTAGTGATTTTTTATTCCTTTTTTTTGTAGTAAAATATATTTTTTGAATAAAAGAATAGTGTTAATAATCGAAAATTGTGTTTTCAGTTCAACTGGAAATGAAGTCTTTTACGGTTTTGTTGTGCGTTGGTGAGTATTTAATATTTAAATTTGTATTTAATATAATAATAATATTTGATAATATATTTACTTATTATATAATTATTTGAAATTATACATATTTTATTTATATGTTAATGATATTATCATTATTATAATATTTAAAAAAAAACCATCTTTGGTAAAATTACATTATTTTGTAAATTTCGTAATTAGAAATATAAATAGATGAAACTATATATGATAAAAAATAAATAACAAAATTTATTTATCATTGAACTTAGCCTAGAAAGCTAGAAGAGCCCATTTAAATTTAGCTAGAAGCTTAGGCTAGAAGAAATTAACAGGAAGGACCTGTAGGGTCCTCACTGTTAATTCTAATGAACCAAAGTCATATTAATATACATGCCATTTTATTTTTTACTACACATATATATATTATTGGTATATTTGTAAAAGAATAGATTGAGGTTGCTATATAAAACTAGGTAAGTGCTTTCTATATAACATTACAGAAATAGACAATTTAAAACGTTACCTTAAGCGCGGCGTTGAGTTCCACCTTTAAATTGGCAATGGAGAACAGCGGGACACTAGGGCCCTAAGGACCGCAGGTCTGTTCATTAACCACTCCCAAATAAGCCAGGGACGCAAAGTGTGACTGTTAATGCGACTGTTGTGGGTTCGATCCCCACTCGAGAAAATGAAATATTTATAGAAATTTATAAAAGCGTGGCGTGGAGTTCCGAAACAACACACCACACAACACGCAACGCCTCCAAAATTCAGCGGAACGTAGGCAACGGCACTCCGTTAAAAGTCAAATCGTTAAAAGTCACTACTTTTAACGATTTAATTTTATAACGAGCCTGTTTGTTTAGATTCACGCTGTAACCTGCAGCAGGGTAGGTAAAAGAGACCTGGGAACCTAGTGTTACGGCTCTCCATTCCCCTTGGGACTCTTCCGTTCCCTATTAATTATTAATATAAATAAAAGATACTATATAAATGATAATAAAATTTATTTATCATCTTACATTCATAAATTATTTTAAAAATAGAATATATATATAAAAAACATAAAACCCGACAGCATAGAACAAAAAAACAAACCCAATAAATAGCTCATTGCTCAAGGATTAACAGTCGGGACCCATTTAAATTTTACGGGCCTCGAAGAATTACAGGTCCTGCCCGACTCTTAGCCTAATAAAAAAAAATAAAGTTATTTTAATATACGTTCAATTTTTCCTTTTACTACTATATTATTAATGTATTTGTTAAAGGAATAGATTGCGGTTTTTGTATATAATGTAATGTGATATGACTTTCATGTCAGAACGTCGGAAGTATAGAGTTACCTTTGAACTTGTATTGAAAGGTTATGGGCTACCTCAAGAAAATCAATACGTTATATTTAATATATTTAGAGAACTAATCGCCATTTTAACATTATCGCGTGTTTAGTGATGATTTCAAGATCGCACTTTTCTGGTCCAGCCCGAGAACTGATTATTTGCGATAATCATGTTATAAATTTTGTTTAGGGCCATGCTTATGTTGCTGCACAACAACAGGTTGTGAATTTGATTCCCACTTGGGGAACTTAATATATTTAATATTTACATTTCCTCCATTTTTAAACGCCATTTTTTGATTGAAAATCACGTATGCCACGATATATATTGATGGATAATCTACGCAATTAAATTTAAATAAAATCACAACATTTTTTATTTAATTTTGCAGTAATCTTAATAAATGTAATTCAAAAATATAGTACAAGATTAATTTTACAATACTGATATTAAAAAATTTATAAAAAAATAATTCAATGATAGAATATTGTGCATATCCTGATCTGCCTATAGCAGGGTTGGCAGAAGAAACTTAGTGCTTAATGCTACTACACTTCCTTCCCTACTTTCCGCCCAATTTTCCAGACATCGATTTGTTTTGTGGTGGTCCTCAACTCTCTTTGTGTTGTTACCAAATGTCAAGCAAGGATATAAAATAACTGATTCTTTCGAGTGGATATCGAACATACAACCGTCATGTTTACAGTCAGAGGTAATTGTTTACAGTCATTTACAGTCAGAGGTAATTGTTTACAGTCATTTACAGTCAGAGGTAATTGTTTACAGTCATTTACAGTCAGAGGGAATTGTTTTTTGTTGTTCAAGATGAAAACAGCACAAATTTTTTCAATAAAATTTCTAAAGTTTAATAAAGTATTCGTTTTCAGTGATTTTATTTATTTTAATTTTTTAGCGTTGTCAAGTTTTTGTCAAAATCGTGTGACATAAAATTAGAAGATAATTTTATTTCATAAATATTTTCAATTATAAAGACAGTAATGACATATTATTCCTATGTGCTTCTTTTACCAACATTTTATGAAGGCAAAAATTTTATGATTTTGTATAATGGGTTTTAAAAGTCAAAATCAAATAATTTTAATCAAAAAAAGAAGTTACATGGTAAATTTTTTGATGTAATTATCATCACATGTAATTTACCACCTGTTCACTAAAGTGAATGTCTCAGACCTGAGAAGAACCGGAGCAAGAAACTCAGCGGGACTTTTTTTCAAATCAATTATACAAAAACAAATTTAAACATTATCAATGATACCTTTGACACAAACTGGAGTGTGAATTTCATTTCCAAGACAATATCATTTATAAAATCACTTAAATTAACTGAGCTTCACTTTTTACTCCTAGCGGGGTAGTCAGAGAGAATCGATCGCCAAACGTTACGAAGGTGTGTCCGAAGGTCAATCCAGTTCTCCCCCTACCTCAATTACCGATAATTTTTCAATCATAAACCTTTTTGCCATTCTTTCATCACCTATTCGTTCGACGTATCCAAACTAGCCGAGCGCGTTCTTCTTCAAATTCATCGTGACAGCCTCTTCATTGCGGATTCGATCAGCTGAGCTGACTCCGCATATCCTACGGGGAGATTGCATCTCCACAGCAATCATTTTTATTTCATTCTTCTTCTGTATATACACGTACCCTTCTGCCGTATAACCACAAAAATACTAAGGCGCCGTTAACACTATTACCGGTAGTAATAGTTGTAAAAAATAGCTATAAAATCATTTATTTGGTAACAATCTAAAGGTTATAGATTTGGTAATAATCTATATGTTTTAACATGTAAACGTCTTTTCACAACTTTTTTTTAAAATCGTGATATATAACATTCTTAGACGTTTTCTGGAATCGTATCTCATTTTCAAAAATATATTGAGATGCAACTGTCAATATATCAATTTCTTTAATTTTTTGCCTAAACGAATCTTTAAGGCCTAAGTTATAAATTGCACGAATAGCTCGCTTCTACAAAAAAAATACTAAGTACATTACTCCAAAGTAGAATGTTGTAGCACATAATACTTATGATAGTAGCTAAAGTAAACAAGGCGAGCTGTTTCCACATCAGTTAATAATCGGATTTTTTTAATTACAAAAGCTGCTGAGTTAAGTCTATTTGTCAAACTATCAATATGAGGTCCCCACTATAATTTGGAGTCAATGGTGGTACCGAGAAATACCTTAGAATCGACAGGGTCCACTACTTCACCATTCAAGAGTTTAGCTTTAACATTTTTTTATTCAGCTTTAACATTTTTTTATGTTAGATGTTCTGAAAATTAAAGATTTAGTTTTTTTGCTATTCAATAATAAGTTATTAACTCTAATGTACTACTTTCGAGAGAGCGTTGCTTACATCGTCATATATGTTTTGTCGTCTTTTCATTTAAAAAATAATGAAGTATCATCAGCAAACAATACTATCTCATGGTTCTCTCCAACTAAAAATGGTAAATCATTTATATATATTAAAAACAGAAAAGAACCAAGAATAGACCCTTGTGGGACCCCCATACTTACTAATAACTCAGGAGATTTCTTGCCATTCACATCAACCCTCTGAAAACTTTTAGCTAAATAGGAGGTCGAAAAATTTATCGTAAGTCCTCTTATGCCATTCTTATGCTTCTGGGCCACGAGGGTTATATAAACTACAAACTTAATACATTAGTTCAATAACTTATAATACATTCAAATCAATCAATATATAAAATGAACCAGTTATCAAAATCAACGCACCGCCCACGTAACGGGACGAACAATGTGAGACACGCGAATTACGCGGTGTTTTAGTGAAATGGAGCGGAACATTTAATTCATAAGTGTTATCTAAGACTATCGGAACTGCGTGTGCACTTCCGAACCACTGCGTTACCGAAGTCACGGTACACTAGCTCGGATGATAGCCCATATAAATATAAATAGTATTTGTATTGTGTAAACACGCCTTTAATTAATTTTATTTTTTATAGCTAATAGGCGCGTATTGGTTTTTTATTCTCAAATTAATGTGACTTAGTAAGGTTTTATGACTAGGACATTATAAAAAGAACTTATAAAATTAAATAAGGAGTTGTGTCCCTAAATTATATCTATCACGTCATTCAGTAATGTAAGCTTCAGCTTTACGCTGTATCCCGCACACAGCAGGGTAGGCAGAGGGAACCAAGTGTTAAGACACTCTGTTCCCCACTTTCTGCTGAATATTGGAGGCATTGCGTGTTGAGTGGCAGAACTCAACGCCGCGCTTAACCTCGACACCTGAGCGAAGAAATGGAAATATAAATTTAAGTAAATATTTCATCTCCTCGAGTGGGGAGCGAACCCACAACCAGTCGGTTTTACAGTCACACTTCGTGCCACTGCGCTACGATTGGCCTCAATAAGTAATGTAATGTAAGCAAATCGCGTAAACATTTTTTTTCTTTCCAGGGACGCTCGCCTTCGTCTCGTCAGCACCGATCAACCAACAGAACTCCCAACAGAGAGCCGAATACAACTACGATGGCTACGACGGCTCAAAATCAAATCAGGCAAGAGAACCAGCTGAGTCCGCCAGTCATTACGACGCCTACATCCAAGACGTACAGGCTGCTGCCACTGGAGGAAACTCAGCTAAAAAAGGTTTCAGTCGGGGCAGTGGTTTAAGGACAATAGCTGTTGGATCAGCTAATCAAGCCAAAACCGCTCTTGGCAACCAGCAAGCTGCAGCTTATCAGGCAGCGTATGTAGCTAAGAATACTTTGGCGCAGTCAGCAGCTCAGTCCAGTGCGACCGCGCAAGCAGCGCTCGCAGGCAAACAGGTTATCTTATCAGGGCTGGAACAGCAAGTGCGGGACGCGAAGGTCGGTCTGCAAGGAGAGGAGATGCAGTTGCAGCAGGCTAAACGGGCCGCTCAAGCTGCTGCCCAGGCCGCCCAACAAGCTATGCACCAGGTAAGCCATAGTTAGGAAAAGCCAATAATTCTAAAAAAATATTAGGAATCGGAATCCATTACTAGTTACCAATATACACTTTTTTACCTTTTTCTTTCATGCTTATATAGTTTTCACGCATCATAACACAATATGATTGTTACAAGAGATGTAACTTTGAATTAACATTAGAAACACTTCAATATAGTGAAGTTGAAATTTGTCTAATTAGAGACCGTAGTAGTTGTGGGTTCAATTGGTACACATTTTTTTTTGAAAATACTACTAATTTTGGTAAGATTTTTTTTGTCCTAGGTTCTAAGTGACTTTAGACTATCTTCACGTATAAATATGAAATGCTAAAATGTAATAAGTATTTGGAGGCCAGCCGTGGCGCAAGGGGAACAAAGTGTGACTGTTACAGCGACTGGCTGTGAGTTCGATCTCTACTTGGGGAAATGAAATATTTTTTTAAACTGATATTTCCATTTTTTCGCTCTGGTGTCTGGTGCTTTCGGGATACAGCGTGAAGTTGATTTGATTTTTATTTAATTGTTTAAACAACCTTAAATCCTTATAAGTCCATAATTCGTCGATATTTTTAATAGTTGATCAATTTTCAATAATTTTTATTTTGACAGTATTGCTGAATCAATTGACGTAAGAATCATACATCACATACGTAGACTAATAAACACATTACCTTTCACTTGTCGTCGCGCAGTCGGATAAAAATAAATTAAAATTAACTTACAAAATTTTCATAATAATAATCAGCTTCACGCTGTATCACGCACACAGCAGGATATACAGAGGGAACCTAGTGTTAAGACACTCCGTTCCCCACTTTCTGCCGAATTCTGGAGGCATTGCGTGTTGAGTGGCAGAACTCAACGCCGCGCTTAACCTCGACACCAGAGCGAAGAAATGGAAATATAAATTTAAGTAAATATTTCCTCTCCTCGAGTGGGGATCGAACCCAAAACCAGTCGGTTTTACAGTCACACTTTGTGCCCCTGCGCAACGACGGGCCTCATAACAATAAATAAACATAAAACCGTAGTTACAACTGAAACTCGTTGCGTATAACGTGAAACGTAAAATGAAGCAAATATCGAAAGGCATCGATCAATTTACGTAAGTGTTGCCCCAATTCCTCTATTAAATCTATTTTCTATAATAAATAAAATGTGATGGCATTGTGGTTGTTATATAAATTGCGAAGTAAATGTGTTTATGTAATTTTGATTTTATAAATAGTCGGCACTATTTTGGGGCAGTGGGGCAGTTACGGAAAACAGCTTTTGTGATATTAAATGGCGGATTTAAGTTCAAAACCTATAAGCTCCACCTTATGTTTCTTGTATAACACAGTAGGGTTGGCAGATGAAACCTGGAAACCTAATATTAAGATACTCTGTTCCAATTAAGACCCTTCCGTTCTCCATTTTCCGTAAAATTTGGAGGTTTTGCGATTTGAGTAGCGGAACTCAATGCCATGCCTTGCCTCGTTACCAGAACCAGGAAATTCAAATATTAAATATTTCAGTTTTATGTTTTACAAGTAATACTCATAATTTTATAGGAACTGTATACATCGTCAGCTATAATGACTAAATACTTAGTGAAAAATGGATAAAAATTTTAACTCTACGTTAGCGAACCCATCGCTAACGTCAAAATAGGCGAAACTTTTATTAACGAAGAGCATAAGAGTGAAACAAAATGCATAAAATGAAAATAACATTATTTTACATTATATCAACAATTCTGATTATAATTCCGTTTTTGACGTAAAAAAATCACCTTTTCAATTTAAAATTTTAGAAAAAATATATATAAATAAAATAACAGGCATTTCTTCTCATACTGCTTATTCGATTTATTTATATGAAAAATTATAAATTAAAACTTATAACATTTACAATTACATAAAGTACTTATTAAAGTCTCTAAATTATGAAATCAAGTATGAATAGTAAACTTTTAACTCTAACTCTAATAACTAATTTTTCTTCAAAATATCTTATTATAAAAACTTTTATAATGAATCAAAAAACCATTTCAATTTCATAGCGTCGATTGCATCTGATTGTTGCAAAGATGCAAAAAATCTTAAACACTTTGCGACACAGTATCGCAAGCGTTGCTCAAACTTGGTGAAATATAACTAAATAAACGAAATAGATTTAAATTAAAATATTGAGGCCGTTGTGGTGCAGTGACACAGTGTCGTACTGTAAACGACTATTATGGGTTCGATACCCACATGGTAATATGGAGCTAAGCCACTCTACATGCAATGTTTCGAAACTCAGCTTACGGAATGGAGTGTCTTGACACTACTCTCTAACTAGTCTGATGTATGAGTGATACAACGTGTAACTAAAAATGTTAAGAAGATCCATTGCTGTCTTTGTGTACGAATAATGTATTTCTTACAAGTAACTAGATCCGGAGGCCATTCGTGGCGCAGGGGCAAAAGCGTGCGACTGTAAACGCGACAGGTTGTGGGTTCGATTCTCACAAGAGGAAATGAACTACATAATATTTAATTTTCTCGCTCTGATACGGAGGCAAGGCGAGGCATTGAGTTTTGCCACTCAACACGCAATGCCTCCAAATGCCAGAAATCGACGGAAAGTAGAGCACGGAAGTGTCATCAGAGTCACAGAGTATCTTACACACACAGGTTCCCTACATAGATACTGCGTGAACCAAAAAAATAGTTATTTCCTACAGTGATGCAATTTAAGCCCTTCTGACTGATAAGAAACATTTTACTGAGAAAAATAATTTAGAAGTAAAATAAATGGTACCTTTACCTAACTTACTTACTAATAGGAACACTACAGCTAAAAAATAGATTCTACTTATTGGGAACAGATTTTTCTTTCCTAAGTGTGGAATAACACTTTAAAAATGTTTAAAAAAAAGAACTTTAATCAATTTATGCAAACTCCACTTCTCATAAAAGTAACTGACAATAATGAATAAAATATTTGTTGCGCTCTACAATTATAAAATGTATTTCCATATTTATTATGGTTTGTAGTCTAACTTTGATAAATATCTATTTTAATTCCAAAATCTCGAGGATAAATTTAAGAAAATTTAAATTCTAAAAGTAAAAATTGGGTATATATTATATATACGTATATATTTATGCGTATAAGGGGTCGTCACGGCGCAGTGATACAGCATCTGATTATAAACGCGATAGATATGAGTTTGATTCCCATTCAAGGGAATGGACTATTTAATTTCTTCGTTCTGGTAACACGACTATTATATATACAGTTGTTTTTGTACCAACTTAAAGGAATAGTAAAATATAAAATAATATTTTAAACGAATCAAAAAAAAATATATAAATTTTCTAATATATCGATTCAAATCCACTATTAGAAACGGTACTATTGCGGTACTAATACCAAACGGTACCAATAATTAAAAAAAAAACAGTTTCACGCTGTATCCCGCACGCAGCAGGGTAGGCAGAGAGAACCTAGTGTTAAGACACTCCGTTCCCCACTTTCGGTCGAACTCTGGAGGCATTGCGTGTTGAGTGGCAGAACTCAACGCCGCGCTTGTCCTCGACACCAGAGCGATGAAATGTTAATATATAAATATAAATTTAAGTCAATATTTCATCTCCTCGAGTAGAGATCGAATCAACAACCAGTCGATTTTATATTCACACCTCCTGCCGCTGCGCCACGACTGGAATTTAGATATTACAAATTAAATTACCAAGTACGAATATACAACAGTAAGTTATTATTTCTTCATATTAGATACAAAGATATACAACTCAATAGAGTTCAGTCAATTCCTATCGATGTAATGTCACGCTCCAATAAACGTGACACAGAAAACGTTTTTGACACGTTTTTAATTATATTTTTCAATAGATTATTTAGAATTTACTTTTCAATTGATTTATCATTTAAATAAGGATAAGGTTATTATATAGTTTTTATTAGTATATTATTCTTTGGATCTTGCTTAATCTGTGTCTACACGCTTTTTAGTTCGGAAATTTGTATAGAATAATGTTTTTTTTTTTGTGTTCGATTGTTAAAGTGTTACGAAAGCGAATTAGAGACAGTCGGTGTTTAAAAATAGCCTTTTTTAGTTGTTTTTATGTATGATCTAATAATAAATGAGTACATTAGTAACGGTTGTTAGCTAAATACTTGAATATTTATATATATATGTATTTTTTTCATATTTTTTTTTATTTATATCCTCTTTCACACATTTCTCGGTATTTGAAAACGTAAAAGAATATTTATTGTTAATTTTTCTTACTCTATATTTGGGAAAATTGGCTATCTGTTAGCTTCACGCTGTATCCCGCATTTAGCGTGGTTGGGAGAAGAAACCAAGTTCCAAGACCCTCAGTTCCCCATGCACCACCGAAAGTCTTTTCTTGATATTGCATATAAAGTGGCTGATCTCAACGATCTGCTTTGTCTTGTTATCAAAGCTAGGAAATGGATATATTTAAACTTTTTAGCGAGATTCGTTTTTAAGCCGAGGATTTAACTCAAAAATAATTAAAATTAAATAAAGAAAATGAATATTAAATGTATTAAATTAGAAAAAACGCGCTATACAAATTTTGCAATTTGAAATTAATTGTTATGCAAAAATGTTTAATTAATAATTTTAAAGTTTAACTTATTAACTGTATTTCTATCGAAATTGATCAATTATTTACATTTATTTAACTACATTAACTCCAGAACTAGATCTATATGTCCAATTATAGTTACAAGACAAGTGTATGCATAGAATATTTTGAATGTGTTGTGAAGTGTAAAATTTAGTCAAAATTTTTCAGCTTCACGCTGTATCCTGCTTCGGTATATTAGCCAGTTCCCCATTTTTCACAAAATACCGTCGCACGTACAGCCAGATACTATCTCACTATCAACTCGGCTACCAAAACAGCCTGGTAGACGGACTAATTTTAATTAAAATTTAAAAAAACTTTAGGTGAACGTAATCCAAGCTGCCCTTAACGCCGCTCAAGCTACATCAGAAAACGCAAATGAAGCTGCCTCTCAAGCTGCCGGAGAGTTGGGCGCTCAAACCGCCATGGTGGGCGCGGCCAGGCAGAGACTGCAGACACTGCAGGAGCAGTTGAAGGGAGTCAGAATTGATTTTGAGGCTACCCAAGCTGCTGCTAGGAAAGCTCAGGTAAGAGTTATTATTTATTAAAAATATTTGAAAAAAAAAAGAAATTGTAGCTTAACTACGTTTTAAGTAATTTTCAAGCTGTAGTTCAACTTTGTAATATCGGATGTTCCCTTTTTAGAGCTATTGACCTATTTGTCGAGGTATGTCGATATATTTTTAAAGTTACATAGGGCAATCCTTATATTATGTTACAAAAAACATCTTGTTCAATCTACAGGCCGCCGCCCAGCAAGCGCAAGCGAACGCCGCCGAAGCCGCCGCCAAGGCAGCAGCCGCCGGCCTCGCCGCCAACAAACCCCAGGACGCCTCTCACGAAGGTACTCAATACGAAGAGTATAAGGCCGCGCCAGAGCAACAAGAGTACTACCAGTCGGAATACCAAAATTAGTAACTTAAACTTACAGATACGCTCGCCATCGGTTACTTAGTAATAGGAAAAATTATCTGGTTTTTAGACATCTTGTTCAATGTCAGACATTTTAGAAATCTTAAAATATTTTTTTTAAATTTAGTTTTGGAGTATTGGTAGGATTGATAATTAAATTTAGCTTTTGAGTAACAGTCAAAAAAATCATTATTCTTTTACGACCGATGGTGTAAGTGTATGTACGTAAATCAATGTATTTGTTGCTATTGGAAAAAATATTTTTAATGTTTTTTTCCTATTTATATTAATTTAAATAATTGTGTGTCTCTCTCTCTCTTTTCACTTCTTTATTTTTGTTCTGTAGATCCCACTCTTCTTCTACTTCCAGTATCAACAAATATTATGTAAATAGTTATAATAGTTAATTCGTATTAAGATTATTTGTGATATATTTTTTTACATGATTTTTATACGATTTTAAGTAATATTTATAAAAAACGCATCACTTCACTCATTTTTGTTCGCAACATTTGTTTGTCAAACAAAAATTAAATAAACACCTAACTAACGATAAGTGCGATGTCTCAAAATAAGTTAAAATGGAACGAGAATTATTTAATAAATTTATTTTTTGTTATATATTGTTATTTTCCTATGACTCGACTCGTAACTTGACTTCCGACTCGACATCTCGCTTATTTTGACTGACTCACACCCTTCGATACTATGAAACACAATAGTAGTAGTGCTACTGCATGCCTGCTTTAACTTTTACAACACCTATTCGAATCTTTTACATCACCTATAAGAATCTACTCCATTTCGTCTTCATCTTTAATATGAGAACACGATTTTTTTTTATTTCGGGCAAATATTTATCCTATTTACTTCATCACCTATCTGATCTTCCATCTCTTCCAAGTCACACCCTTCCTAAGTAAATCAAGGATTCCTAAAATCTCCGTGCTTTCAGAATTCGGTGTAATCCAGCCTGAAGAGAGTATTCAATTGCAAAATTTATACGAAAACCCAGAAGCCGCGGTAAAAAGTGACCCGATCCCCTCGATAAATGAACTCCCTCTGTCCACATACTCCCCGCCTTTTTCCTATCCCAAAGCTACCTCGCAAATTGAATATCATGTAGTCAAAAGTCAACCTATAAAAATTGCCAAAAGCAAGCTAGCCCCCTTTTTGAACTCAGAGATGAAGAGAAACTTCCCCATGTTCGCCAGCAATGGGTACGGTGTAGGTCCTCAGAGTCAATTTGGGTACAGGGGGTAGGACAACCAATTGTGGAAGGTAGGCCATTCGTTATATATATTTGTGCTTTTACATTTATTTTATA
>JAATLQ010004570.1:0-36185 GCA_013421005.1 Heliconius erato x Heliconius himera | reverse complement strand
ATATATATATATATATATATATATATATATATATATATATATATATATATATATATATATATATATATATATATATATATATATATATATATATATATATATATATATATATATATATATATATATTAATTTTGAGGCCAGTCGAGGCAGAGGAGCATAAAGTGTGACTGTAAACCTGTCGGGTTGTGGGTTCGATCGCAATCGAGAAAATGAAATATTTATTTAAATTTATAATTTCATTTCTTCGCTCTACAACACGCAATGCCTCCAGAATTATAGAAATGTGGGGAACGGAGTGTCTTAACTCTAGGTTCCCGACACTGCTGAGAGCGGGATAAAGCATGAAGCTGATTTATTTTATTTAAAAATATATGTCTCCAAGGGGTGAAATGAAGTGACATGGTAGTGAAAGTAGATGACTTGAGTGTAAATTGCCTGCTGAACGCAGATGATGCATGGCTCATTGCATCACCAGAATGCGCGCTTCAAGCATTAGTCACCACTCTGAAAGAAAGATGTGAAAATAACAGTCTAAGCCTGAATGCGAGTAATACAAAGGTTCTGGTATTTGAAACAAATAAAAAAGGACGAAATACAAGATATTATATAAGGATATTTGAGTAGATATTAAATAATTATATTTCGGAAGTATGTTCAGTAGAGATGGAAGATACGAGATGCATGTGGAAAGGCGTATTGTTGCCGGTAACAGGGTTAACGGAGCATTAGCTACATTGTTAAGACGACGAAAGGTCAGCACAGCTGTACGTTTGGCCGTAACACCGCTGTTGTACGGCAGCGAAACGTGGGTATTATAGAAAACGAATGAAAGAAAGATTAATGCCGTGGAGATGCGATTTCTTCGTAGGATATGCAGAGTCGGCTTAACTGATCGAATTCGTAATAAAGAGACATACAGAATGATAGATACTAGCGAGCTGCGAGTGGTTTGGACACATCGCACGAATGAATAATAAAAGAATTGCAAAAAAGATTTATGATGGAAAAGTGAGTGGTAAGAGAGGTAGGGGAAGATCGCAGAGGGGTCGACACCTTCGAAAACACAATGTCAAAGATACTGGAAGAAGGTCACGTAAAAAGCATGAGGATCCCCCGGAGGGCATGTGTGAAAAGGTTGATGATAGTGGATGAGACGAAAGAGGTATGTAGAGAACGTAACATTTGACGCTCCGTTCTGTCTGACTACCTAGATGGGGATACAGATAAATTAATTTATAAGTATATTATGGCGTATATACAAAAAATAGAAGATTCCTTTGAATGTTGATCTCAAATTAATATTTTTTAAGAATGTCCAGATGCAAACATCCTTTATTTACAGATATTATAGAAGAATTGGTAGATTATGGTGATGAAGAAGAAGAAGAAGAGGAGGAAGAAGAAGAAGAAGATTGTGAAGAATAATTCATCCACCGCCAAATTAGAATAATGCCATTGACTGAATTTTGACTATTATCATAAAAAGAGTTAGCTAAATATATAAAAGTTGCACAAATTAATTAATATCGATTAGTTACTTTAACGGTGTTGCC
Source organism: Heliconius erato x Heliconius himera (assembly GCA_013421005.1). Classification (NCBI taxonomy): domain Eukaryota; kingdom Metazoa; phylum Arthropoda; class Insecta; order Lepidoptera; family Nymphalidae; genus Heliconius; species Heliconius erato x Heliconius himera. The sequence continues at coordinate 34,632 of JAATLQ010004570.1, read as the reverse complement.
AAGTTCAAATTGTTTTTGTTGAAATGTTTTTTTTATTTATTAATTTATTTAATGTTTTTGTTGTCTCCGTAAGTTTTTGTACTAAATAATTAAAATTAGATTTTTTTTACTTTTAACTTTACAACATTTTTTTATGTCACTTGATATTAATCGATTATGAAATTTATGGATATCCGAAAAGCTACATTGTGTTTTAAAATAAATTTTAATCGTATTAATTGATTTAAGCAAAGACACATAGTCAGTAAACTGTTATTCTTTTAGAATTAATTTTGTTATCTAATTTTAGATATTAATATTGTATAATTATTATAAAGAGAAATATAAATATATAGTTTTATAGAATGCATTATATATAAGGGGCCTTTTGTTAAAATCAAAGTAAAAAAGGGATCCTTATAGGATAATTTTTTTGTCCTTTTATTCGTCTGTCAAGGCCATTTATCTCACGATCGCGTTTAGATATTAAGCTCAAATTTATATCGGTTTCTTGAAGCACAGAATAAAAATAAATTTCTAAGTAAACAAAATCAAAAGATTTAAGCATTTATGCATCTTTTTTGCTGCATTTTGTATGAAATTCCATGTGCCACGTCAAAACCTATAGGGTAGTTCCCTTGGATCTAAAGTAATAAAATTTAGCACGAAGTCAGAAATTTATATAAAAGTTATAATACTAATAAAGAGAATAAATAGATAGAAGAAAAGTTATTGATATTTTATTAAAAAAAAATACAAACGTATATTTGTAGTTGATTTCATACAAAATGAGCGTAGACGGCCCGTAAATTTAAATTTGTCAATTTTATTTGCCGTATTATAAAAACTTATGAAGCAAAAATGCTTCATTTATACGTTAACGTAAAAACGTTAACGTTTTCCTACAATTATGAAATTTGGAAAGAAGTGAGAGCTTTGATACAAATAAAGGAATAAATCTGAAAAATTTGAATTTGTATACTAATATATTGTAACAGAAAAAATCTATTATTCATAATCAAACTATAAATATATTATAGTTAATTTCATAGAAAATGGGCGTATATAATACAACTTATATAAGTAAGGGCATAAATAGTATAACTTATATAAGCTGTTCTTCATGTTGACCTACGATTCCAAAATTAATAGGGAACCTTCGGTAGATGAGTTCGACTCGCACTTGGCCGGTTTTTATATATTTCTCACGCAGAACCCAATGATACAGATAGATACTCCTTATGTTACATATCAATAACCATTTAAAAGTTAAGATGATGTTATCTTTACACTTTAATAATGTCCATTTAAAACTATATAGAATTTGTAAGCTACATTATATTATTTACTTTTATTATTTATGCATAAAAAGAGTGTTGTTGATTTTCGTAATTGTTTTTTGTATTAAATTAAACAATTTTTCATTTTACATAAATTTTTCGATCATTTTACATATTAAAATTTAAAAAAAAAATTTTACATAAATATATATTTTTAATTTGTCTTCCTAAAATGTGCTTACTAGTAAATGTGACATATTATACATATTCCTTTAAACGTTTTAAATTATTTTTTCTTAGTATTGTCTAATAGTATTTTTTGATAGTGTATTATTATATATTAAAAGTCAAATTTTGTCTTTCACTTTCCTATCATACTTATAGTAAATATAATTTATTGTTGAAGTTGTTTTTTTAGGTTTCCTTAAATACATTTATTTTTTCTGTCAATGTTATTTTTGTGAGTAATATTATTTTTTACTTTATAGCAACGATAAATATAAATATATTGATCCATATATTTAGAAACCAACAGAAGGGTTTCTTCACTATATCTAAAAAAATATTCACAAACACTTGATTAAAAAAAGCAACAAAAAAATGTTTTGCTAATATTCATATTTATGATTCTTTTTAATTTTTTTAAAATTTGGAACTGTAATTTGACATCTATTAAGACCAAGAGATTTTAATTTGACATTTATTATATTTTTAAAAGAATTTAAAATATTGAGGCAGCTACATATTTTGTAGATATGCTCGTTGTTAATTACATTTTTACAAGATATTTGTTTGTTTATTAAATACTTTTCTAGTATTCGTTTTATTTTATTTCTTTCCTTTGCTTAACTTTTCACCTATATGCGGCACATTGGCATCACGAGTCTTATATATCTCATATCATTTTGGTGTAATTAAGTTACAAATCGAAACACAACAACTCACAAATGGAGAAAATAAAACCTAAAAAAGTTTTAAAACATTTATTAAATATAGCAATATCTAACATCGAGGCCAGTCGTGGCGCAGGGGCACAAAGTGTGACTGTAAAACCGATGATCCGGGGGGATGAACCGGGGATCGAACCCACAACCAGTGTGGGTTCCAGTGTGGGATCCTGCCACTCAACACGCAATGTCTCCAGAATTCGGCAGAAAGTGGGGAACGGAGTGTCTTAACACTAGGTTCCTTCTGCCTACCCTGATTATACTATAATTAAACACTGAAAAGTTTGTTTTGTTGAACGCTCTAATCTCAGGAATTACTGCTTCGAATTAAAGATTTTTTTGTGTTGAATAATCCATTTATAGGAACGCTATGTTATGTCACGATAATCGTATCGACGTAACCCGCTACATCTGTGGTCAGAGCAGTCTTTCGCATTTAGAATGTGTCATGTGTCATACACATTCTTTTTAAAATTCCACTTTTGGCCACAGCTACATTATATAAAATAAAACGAATGCGGTTGCATTTCTAATTGCGCCAGCTTGGTTAGCAATCTATACAGACGTCTATGCTCCCTCGCGGCGGCTAGTGACGCCAACGACGTCGGTGACCCTAGTGACGTTGGTGACCCCAGTGACGGTAGTGACCCACCAGCGGTGGGTGGAGGAGAGGGTGTGGTCACTACTTCCGGTTTCATTTCTCTGCACGCTTCTAGACGTTGGGCGACGTGGCGCGGCATCTGTGTGGCAATATTATACTTGATCCACTAGTCTAATTGTAATCGGGATGGTTGTGGCTTCGATACACACTCGAGGATAACCAATTATTTCCATATCCTCGCTAAGATAATAAGACAAAATGCGACGGTAAGTTTTGCCTCTCAACACACGAGGCTTAAAATATGGCGGTGAATAGAGTTTCTCAACAAGCCAAATTTAAGGCATAAGCGGCCAAATCCAAAACATCTTTAAAATATTAATAAATTTATAAACACTGTACACAGCCAGACGTAAACGTACACATTACATATTTTTAAATTCTTTATCCGGATCAAACACGTATATTTAGTATTATGTTAGTACATTTTTGGAAACCCGACTTTCTACTTTCAATGAAGAGGATGGTTGGAAACTTTTTACCAAAAAAAAAATATTGTCCTGGGACCCACTCATAAAAACTTTAAGGTCTCAAAACCGGATAGATCCAGGGCAAGTTACAATATATGTAGCTCGTTCTGTAAGAATCCAGGACAGTACGCGAGGCAATTAAAAAATCGTATGTGGTAGTTCGATATAAAAAAAAATCACCTCGATCTACCCGTGATCATGGACTACTGCAAAGTGTCCGAAACCTTGGATTTCCAAAAATACGTGATTTATCAGGTAAAAGAGTTTCGTTTAAAATACTTACATTAAAAAGCGGCGAATGTAATATCGGTGTCCATAAAGGCAGCAATTTGTTGAGCACTGTTGAGTTACATTCCAGCAAGGATTCTAGAAGGCTTAGGAAGTGAAGGTTCACTGTTTCTGCAAGCTGAAAAGAATCAACAATCAAACTAAATTATAAATAAATATTTTAATCAATGTAGGCAAAAGCTAAAATTTTCTCATTATTACATTTTGTAGTTAATTTATTTCACTTTATGGCTTCATTAGTTAAATTATTGATGATAAACTTTAAAATAGCCACAGGCACCTTATTAATTTGTTTAAAAAAATATACAAAATTACCGTGTACTAACTTCCCAACCTTCGTCCATAATTCACACTCTTTTTTGCGGGATAAGCCTATTAAAACTAAGTCACTATATAGAATAACTCACCAGCTTACTAGCATAGGTATTATTTATTTAGAAAACGTATGAAAATTTGAACGTAGCAGGACTCGAATCCGCACCTCCTAGAAACTGACCAGGCGCTATGACCACAAAGCCATACGCTCTTACCAAGCTACATCGAAATTTTTATACTCTTTACAACAACAACTTATTTATGTTGTTAACATCTCTGTAGGGAGATTTTTAAAGGTTATTTAAATAAGTACTTTTCTTTCATAAGTGTGGAATAACACTTTAAAAATGTTAAAAAAGCATAGGTAATCCTTGTTAGTGTAGGTACCCGTTTGAACCAAAAATGCAGCAGTAGCTCTGGTGTAGGTTGTTGCACACTTCTGTTAAAACCGAATAACAAAATAACAAGACTCACCAGCTTTGTAGCATGTGTAAGTTGAGTCAGCGTCGGCACCAGCTTGCACCAGAAGTGCAGCAGCAGGTCCGGAGCAGCTCGCTGCGCGTACAGCGTCCACAGCTGGCACAGGACGAAGGACGCGCAGAGAGCGTTCATGCGCACACTCCCTGCGGGAGTACCGTCTTGCGTTGATTTCGATTCGGGTGTTTGCTCGATGTAGGATGACATTATTGTCTGTGGAGAATGGAGTTATCATTAGTGGACAATAATTGTTATAATGCTACTAAATAAGTGCAAAATTATGTATATACGGAATTAAGTTTTGATCCTCCGAGAGTTACACAAGCGCACATATTTTTTTATTAATAAAAATACACCAACTTTACTCAAAAACGATGAAATTTAATCGCTGGTAGGCAATTTTTATGGAATAAAAATACAGGAACCATGACATTTTACACAGTATTACTAGAAAATGGCACTGGATTCTTTGTCAGCCTTTATACTGTTACACCCCTTTATTTAAAAACAACAATTTAATATTTTTTATTTTTAAAATACTTGTAAATATAATAATCAAATTTTTTAGCTGTATACAGGATATATATTCTGCACATAACAGTGTAGGTAGAGGGAACCTGAGAGCCTAGTATTAAAATACTCCGTTCTCATTAAGACACTTCTGTTCCCCACTTTATGCCGAAATCTGGAGGAATTGTGTGTTGAGTCACGGAACTGACATATATATAGTGGGATAAGATAAGCCAGTGTAGGTCTCACCTGGACGAGGTCCGTGAGGTGGCAGGTGGCGTCGAGCGGCACGGGCAGCTGCAGCGGGTGGTGGCGCGCGTTGGCCAGCGCGCCCAGCACCACCCACGACACCTGCCGCACGCGCCCCACGCACTCCGCTATGTCGCGGGACCTGACACATTGAAAAGTATTGCACTTATTATAAGCTAATTGACTGCGAAGATTGTAGCTTGAGTTACCAGAGCCCCCAGACCTACGTCATTTTAGCAAAGCAGAAATTTTGTGGACTATTAGTTTAATATGTAGTTAAGACAGTATGCGCCCCACTTTCATGTTAGTGAACAACTAACATGTCCTAACCCTTTCAGAAGTAACGCCAAAGAAAGGTAAATCTCTATCTGGGAGGATCATTGAGCCATCGGGTTGGTCTGCCTGCGTGCTTATTAGGGCTCTTGAAATAGTCCGTAAATAATAAATGTAAAATTAAAACTTGCGAGTATAAAACATTTTGCCCCAACTTTAAACAACTTTTTGGACGTTTGGCTAGAGTAAAGGTTGTAAAGGGTTATAAAAAATATACATTTTTACATTATTCTTAAGAATATATTTAAATACGAGCGTTTCTACTTTAATGGAGGTGAGCTTTTACCTTAAATTGGCACTACCTCTGAATGGGGCCCACTTTCAAGTTACAGTACGCATACCGCCTTAACTACATATCAGACTATTAATCCTCAAAATTTCTGCTTTGCTATATTAAAATGACGATGGGCCTGAAGCCCAAGGATTTCAGTCTATTAGGTATGTACTATGTAGGCTATGTTTGGGCGCATAATCGCAGGAACGAATAAGAGTTGAAGTGGTAACCACGCGGTCGACGTCATTCTTCAATTGGTAGAAAACTTTATTTTATGTTATGTCAGTGTATAATTAATGTAAATATATTGAAAAAAAATTTTTATATATTTTTTTTTCTTTTGCACTTTTTCGGTAATAAATCATTTATTACTATCAACTATACATAGGCATTTATTATAAATGCCTATGTATAGTTGACCCACCATCAAAATACTAAGAAGGATGGCTATGAATAAACCAAGATAAACGAAAATTTCTACCAAATTTTACGAAGTCGTTCCACCTTTAGAACAGCAATTATCTCCAAACTTTTGGCTTACAAAATATATAATGGCAAAGAATATATTGCATATTTTTGAGGCTCAATCCCAGTGGCATACATGATAGTAATAGATTTATTACCCGGGCAGTGTAGAAGACAACCAAGGCAGAGGATGTCTTGCATGTTGTTTAGCTCTGTTCTGTTCTAGAGCCAGCTCCATGGCCACGTATTGGGCGATGCCGCCTTTCACTATCGCGCCCAGCGTGTCCTCGTTGAGGCTGACTAGATTGCGATTTACTATTGACTTGGAGACTGATCCCTGTAAGTAATGTTATTTCATAATTATCACGCCATATTGTATTTGACAAATACAGATAAAATATAGTAAAATATTTTTGTTATTAAATAAATTTTAAAATTTGTTTTTGTAGTAGATGATTAAAAAAATAAAAATAATATTTTTAATTGTTTATTACTAAACCTATCAAAATTGTAGATTTTTATATTTTTATTCATATAGAGTAAAATACCTTCCTGTTTATAATAATATTGTTTATTATATTTTTTATACATGATATTAACCAAATTAATTTTTAACCGAAGAAAAGTTACCTTGATCTTATTAAGCAGATGCGGATCATGTAGCAAATCAAGCATATCAGGTAAATGCGGTCTCATACAGTCCACCGGCGCCGCGCCCAGCTCGCTAGCACCGGGCCCGGCGCCGGCCAGCAAGTCGGCGCAGCGGGCCTCCAGCTGCGGCGGCAGCAGCAGCAGCACGCCGTGGCCCTGCAGCACGAACTGCAGCAGCACGAACAGGTTCTCGTCGGGCAGCGTGGACAGCGGCGTCTTGTTGCGCAGCGCGTGCAGCAGCTCGTAGACGAGCACGCGGCACAGCAGCAGCTTGTCGCGGTCGCGCGGGAAGGCGCGCGCGGCGGCGGCGCAGAGCTCCACGGCGGCGCGCAGGGGGAGGGGCGCGGCGCGCAGGGCCAGCGCGGCCAGCTCGGACGCGGGCGGCAGCAGCGCGCGGTGGTGCGGCGCGGAGGGCAGGCGCAGCGCGGCGGCGCAGAGGCGCAGCGCGGGCGCGGGCTCGGGCGGCGCGTGCAGCGCCAGCGCGCGCAGCAGCGTCTCCAGCGCGCTGAGCCACGCGCTGCACGCGCTCAGCGGGCCCAGCGCCTCGGGCGCCAGGCACTCCAGGTACATCGCCATGTTGCCCGCTATCACGCTCATTTGCTGCAAAAACACACATATAGCAAGGCTATAATGTCAAGAAAACAACATTTTAACTGTTATATCAAAATTTTAAGGCTGGTAAACCATTAAATCAATTATACTACAACACTTATAAAATATTAAAGATATTACACAACTATAACAGTTTTATAGTTACTTTGTTCCATTTCCGAACATGCAAATTTAAATATTTTTTTTAAAATGTTCATAAAAAAAATCTACACAAATAACTTTTATTCACCTAAAATCTTAATATACTAAGTGTTTTCATCTTGACCAATTTAAATGAAAACACAATTTTAACTACTCTATAAAAGACTTAAATTAAAACGATAAAAAATTTACCAAAAAATAAAAAAAAAAAATAAACCATCGTTGTAAAATAAAACACCATTTGTTAAGAAACAAACCTATCAAAACGGCAACATCGCACACGCCTCATTCACAAAATGAGTCGTAAGTATTATCAGTAAAATTAAACATTGTCTAGATTTATATAAAATAGGTAATTATGCAAAATATAAAGAGAAATATAAGAAAATATCCCTTTCCCGTTCTGGTATGATTTTTGAGAATGAAAAGAAGCGTACGTTTAGTAGTATTTTTGTAGTAGTAGATGTTTACGTTATTGGTATCTTACAATTGCCTTACAAATAATACAGCACAAATAAAAATTATGAAATGTACATAATAATCTTACACCTAACCTTTTGACGAATCTTGATTATTATTTTTAAGTATGAGTTTAAAATTTTTTATCCTATATAATGGGCCCGTAAAAGGAGCGCAGTCGCTTCCACCCAGGATTTGTAAAATTTCAAAGTTCAATACAAAAAAAAATAGAAGAGATTTTTTTTAAGAAAAAATATTACATCAATTGGCAATGTCTTCTTAGAGTTGAGATGCTCCACTAGCAATTGCAGCGGTCCACACGGATATAACTCGTTGAAATCTACAAACGCCTGCGCTATACTCTTGAAGAACATTTGACGCTGCTTTTCTGTACATATAAACAATAAATAATCAGAGAATCATCAGTAGAGAATTAAAATAATATTTAGTGCTTAAAGTAAAATAAATGAAGCGTAATGTCACAATTGATGAGGAACTGATGTATTACAAGCAATGTACTTCTGCATTGCGGCAAAAAATTAAAAAGAAAGACAAATAATGTTACCGGGCGTCCTCTGCAGGAATATCTGCAAGAAGACGTTGTGGGGCGCGAGCTGGTGCAGCACGCAGCGCAGGAACTGGTGCGCCACGCTGGCGGCGCTGGCGGGCGGCGCGGGCGCGGGCGGGGGCTCGGCGCGCTGCGCCAGGCGCGCCACGGCCGCCAGCAGCGCGGGCAGCAGCGCGGCGGCGGGCGCGGGCGCGCGCCGCACGTACGTGGCCAGCACGATCACGCTCAGCCCCACCTCCTCGTCGCTGTACTGCTCCTCCACGCCGCCGCACTCGCCGCCTGCGACCACAACACTTGCTCTTTTGAAATGGATCATTTATACAATGATAGATAAATTAAATAACATTTTTTATCCTTAAAATATTATTGAACAGAATATTTCCTTATCAAGATTACTTTACAATTACTTTAAATTTCTATGATTCCAGATTTAAAATACACCCACACGAAAACAATCCAATAGCAAACCGCTTCGCTTTTCTTTATAATAAGCTGAATGTAGGCGAAATATATATTAAAACATATCACAACTACGTCTTTATAATTACAAAATATTTTAAATGTAAGGGACGCTCGCATAATGTCATACTACTTGGAGATTCATCATTAGTATATGAATAGAGTTTCACCCCTGTTACGTCTTTTCATTACAAATACTACTAAGCAAGTCAATCCGAAAAAAAACTGAAACTATGGAGAAAAGTGAACACCGTGCCGTGATAAAATTCCTTACCAAGCAAGGACAGAATGACCAAACCATTTTCAATGAAATGCAAGCCGTTTATGGGGAGGATTACCCCGGTAAATCCATGATTTATAAGTGGCATCGTCTTTTTAAACATGGTCGAGAGTCGATTGAAATCGACTCCCGCTCGGGACAGCCAGTTGAGGCCACCACATCAAACATCATCGAAAAAATACAAAAATTTGTACTGGAGGACGCCCGTTTGAAGAAAAAACAGTTATCTGCATTAGTTGGAGTATCAGATACTCCAACTAATGCAGATAACTGTACTACCATTCTGCGGATCCTACATGAGCATCTGGGTCAGTCAGTCAAGTCAGTGCAAGATAGGTACCAAAAATGCTCACAACGTTCCAGAAACAGCAGAGCGTCGATGCTTCAAGGCAATTTTTGGAGTATGGAGATGAACCCGCACAGATTTTAGAACGAATTGTTACTGGAGATAAAACATGAGTCCATCACTTTGAGCCTGAGTCAAAACAGGAGTTCAACACTCACAAAAAAATTCAAGGTGTCACAATCAGCTGGAAAATTAATGGCTACTGTTTTTGGGATTGTGAGGGGATAATACTAATTGATTACAAAGAAAAGTGAAGAAACATAACCGGAGAATACTACGCATCGATACTACACAAATTAAAGAATGCCATCAAAGAAAAACGTCGAAGAAAGTTGGCTAAGCGTGTTGCTCTTGCAAGACAACGCACCAGTTCACAAGAGCAGAGTTGCAATGGCTGCTCTGCACACGCACGACTTCGAATCACTAGTCCACTCACCTTACAGTCCAGACCTGGCGTCTAGTGATTTTCATTTGTTCCCCAATATAAAAAAAGAGTTAAGGGGAAGGAAATTTTCCGCCGACTATGAGGTGAAGGAGGCAATTTTAGTCCATTTTGAGACGAAAGAAAAAAAATATTATTTCGACGGTTAGAACAATTCATAGATCAAATAAATGTATTCAGCTCAAGAATGATAATATTGAAAAGGAAAAATTGATTTATTGTTTCATTTAATTTAAAACCCTTTCATTCCACGAACTTTTGGACCTCTCCATGTATATATACTATTTTCATTTCTTCGCTCTGGCATCATAGAGTCCGATGTTGAATTCCACCACTCAACACGCAATACCTTGAAAAATCCGGCGAAAAGTGGAAAAAGTAGTGTGTCTTAATATTAAATTCTCTCTGACTACCTTGCCGTGCCCGGAATGTAGTAGTAGGAGCTTAAAGCTGATTTACATTATACTCATATTTTGCTCAATAAGTTAAGCATCCGCGCGAGCTCATAGTATTATCATTATTATTTTACCTTATTATTATTATCCTTTATTTTATAAATAAATAGCTTATTTTAATTATCAAACTAATGTCATATTAGTTAGGACCGAAACATACACCGATATCGTAAAGTAGCATCTGGGCGATGCGGGGAAGGCTGCGCGTGCGCAGCGCGGCGAGCAGCTCGGCGGGTTCCTCCCCACCATGCATGACCACATTCTGGAAAAATAAATACATTCATTATAACAATATATTATTGATATAACTCTTATTATTTTGAAAATAACAAAGTTATTGTAATATTTAAATCGATTAAATAAACCTATCGACTTATCTGACTATCTTACTGACTACCTTACTGAATACGAATATTGTACCTATATTGTGGTTTCTTTCCGAATTAACATCATAAATGGTTATAATGGTTACTCATACACCATACATTGAAGGTACCATCAATTGGAATTTCTGCTATCTAGTAATAAGAATAATAAATTATTCCGCTTTAAGCGTTTCATTTAAAAGGTATAAAATTTGTGAAAATCAAAGATTATTATTAACTGCTATATAAATTACCAGTAGACAGTGGTCTCGCTGGTCGCGGCTGTGGCGGCGCTGGTGGTGGCGGTGGTATGTATGGTGGTGATCCCAGCTGTGCTACTTGACGGGCGAGTTTTCTGGGAGACCTGGAAATATATTAGTAAATCGATTTAAAAAAAATTCTACATTTACAAAATTACAAACAACATATCTATGACTTTTTTTTATAAAATATAATTTTAATGATAGCCCTAAGACCTTTATTGATCATACAAAAATCATATTACCTCTCCTTATCACCAGTATCATATCCATCAACAGAATTTGCCGAATGAACTACATTAGCCGGGCTCGTGGGGTTTACGGGGTTCACAAGATTGACGGGGTTCATGGGGTTCACGGGGTTCATGGGGTTTACGGGGTTCACGGGGTTTGTGGGGTTAACAGGGTTAGTCGGGCTGGGCGGTGGTCGCTGGGCTAATCTTCGGGGTCTCGGCGGTCCCTCTAGTTCACTAGAGTCCGTGCGTTCGGTGGAGTCATCTGAAAACATGTCTTCTATTCTGTTCATTTCTATTGCTTTTGCTTAATTATTTTAGGTACAAGATTTCGTATTGAATCAAGAAGTTGATTTTTTAATTAATAAAGTTTAAACGTAATTATATAATATTAGGTGTAGCTGACTTAACGCATAATTATAAATGATTGTATAGAAGTACAAAAATGGACAATAGGAACAAAAAAATAAAATAAAAATCATCTGTTTTTTTTATTATGAGTCGTATTGCAAAACAGATCGTGATCGACCATTCCGTTATTGTTTCTGAGTTTTTCTTTATTATTTTATTGTTTTGTGTGAAGTGTAGTTTACTTGAACTCAGTAAATTAAGTTGACTATATATGTTGCGTTCATGAAATATTTCATCTTTTTAATTGTCTGTAATTATATATTGCGTTGATGTCCGCCACCCAACACGCAATCCCTCCAGAATGTGGCGGAAGGGAGTGTCTTAACACTAAGTTCCCTCTGCCTACCCTGCTGTATGCGGGATACAGCGTGAAGCTGCTTTTTCTGCTTTTAATTGTCTCTACTTAAAAGAAATAAAAAATATTAATTTTAGTACCTACCAGGAATATTAAGAGCCTCTCTCACTCTATCAACTAACGCATTGAATACTGGATATTGTTCTTTGTTGGGCTTCGGTCCAATGGGAAGAAGCCTGAAAGTAGATTATTAAATAAAAATATAATAATATATCCTAAAAATAAAATAAATACTATATAATTATGTAGTTGTTTCTAAACAGTACTATTTAATTTTTTTAATAATATTCATAGAAATTTTCAACATGTATATATTGTATTTAGGCTTAATGGTTTCATTGTACTCCATATACTACATTGCATAACAAGATGACTTTTAAGCACAAATGTCTCGTATAACTTTTACAAAAATAATATTACAAAATTCAAAAAAATGAATTTCAGAGTTATTTTTTCAAAAAAAGTTACACAGCTAGCAACTGTAACAATTTCCTGTATACTTTTTGATATTGATATTCTTTGAAAAATACTATTTTTGAAATATACTTGCATAAGCATGTAGTCTGATAGTCATTTAAAGGAAGAAAAATAATAGTTTAGAAATTGTTTAGGATTTTTTTTCTTATTTTACGGTTGAGTGCCCAATAGGTCTATTTAATAATTTTGTTTGGCTGTTGTAAAATAGACGGTTGTGCAAGTTTAGCTATTCATTAAGGGAACCTTGTTTAAATTAAAATTATGTACAAAATTTACCCAATCCTAAAATTAACAAATGCTTGTTATATCAAATAATTAATTAATATTATAAATTTGTGAGGATGGATGTTTGTTCCACTTATCACGTAAACTACTGAAACAATATAGATTAAGCTTTACAGTAAAGCTAGCTATATATCAGAATAACACATAGACCTCAGAATAATTTATGTAATGATTTTGTGTAATTTGACCAAAAAATATGTTTTAGCGGGCGAAGCCGCGTGGTTTACTAGTATTAGAATAAATGAACTTTAGCAATATTCGTAAAAATATCTTCCTTACCGTTCCGGCGCCGGTGTTGGTATATGAAATGTACCGTGGGGGTAGTGTTGGTGCTGCATGGGATGAGGGGTGGGCGTGTTCCATGCTACTTCCATTTTGGATAATGGCGACTCTGGAGACGCGTAGGCTACACCTACAGCGAGAAAATCGTTTAATTGGTACTATTTAATAAACAACGTGTCAACTGACTATTAAATATTATAGTATAAACAGACATACACAACCTCGTGCACACAATCTGACATGTCATTATAAGTAATAAATAATAACTCTCGCTTTAGTAATAAATTATTACAATCTACTGAGTACCTGTAAATATATACCTGTAGTAAAAGACAGAATTTACAGAACTTATTTGCTAACAACAAAAAAAAAATTGTAACAACCGTATAAGAATCAAATGTAAATATTTCGATATCGAGAATGTCCACAGTGAGGTCGAAGTGTCGTGGGCACCAAGAAGTGAAGTTTTTCGCATTTTTAAACATTGTACTCTTGGAAAAAAAAAACAATAAAAAGTACAATATATTATAAAATCAAGTTTTTGATGGTTGTTACCATTAAAGTTAAATACTTTTTACCTTAACTTCACGCTTTATCCCTAGCGGGGTAGTCAGAGAGAACGGAGCGCCAAACGCTACGGTCTCTACATACCTCTTTCATCTCGTCCCCTGTCATCAATCTCTTCATACATGCCCTCCGGGGGGTCCTCATGCTTTGTACGTGACCTTCCTCCAGTATCTTTGATACTGTGTTTTCGAAGGTCAACCGAGGTCTCCCTCTACCTCTCTTACCACTCACTTTTCCATCATAAATATTTTTTGCTATTCTTTCATAACTCATTCGTTCGACGTGCCCAGTTTTATAATTAGCGTTCTATATTAGTCAATGTTTGTATGAAGGAGTGTTTGTATGTATGAAAATTGAGTCTATAAATTAATACAAGTTCAATGTTCACAAAAAAATTACATTTTTAAATATTTTTCGTAATTTAGGCTTGGTAGATTATGGTTTTTTCGTAATTTAAATTGACTTCAAAAGTAAAAAGTAATAGGTACCAGGACTGCGCAGCAGCGCGTGGTGGTGTGTGCCGTTGGAGGAGGCGGACGCGGCCGTGTCCGGGGACGTGCTGCTGCCCGCTACATACACATATTAAAAGTGAACATATTAACATACAAACACAGGCACCGTCTCTCACTGTAAACGCGCAGGTTGTGAGTTCGGTTCTCATTCGGGGGTATGACTATTCATTTCTTCGCTCTGGTAATAAGACAAAAAATGGTAATTTAATTCCGACCCTCAGCACGCAATACTCTAAAATTGGACAGTTCGTAGTGTACGGAGTGTGTCAACACCAGGTTCCCTCTCCTTACCCTGACATATGCGGGATACAGAGTGAAACTAAAAAAATACAAATGTATAAATAAATATCTTACCCACAATCCTCTTCTGTTTTCCAAGTATTTTAGTGCGCGGTGAATTCTGTTGATGGAGCTGGTCAGGCCAGATCTCCACTGACTGACCACTCATGGGGGTCGACTTCCTGTATAGATAATAAATAATTTATGCCAAATATTGTTTTAAGTATATATCAAATCAAAACAACGTAACAAAAACCCCGACTGCATAAAACTAAAAAGAAAATAAACAAGCCCAATAGTTTATTAGGATTAACAGCCGTGACCTCTTTCAATTATACGGGGTTCCTGGTAAAGATTTTATTGATTAAAGAATCACTTATAGGTCCCGACTGTTAATCCTAATAAACTATTGGGTTTTTTAATTTTCTTTTTAGTTTTATGCAGTCGGGGTTTTTGTTTTTACAAATATTTTTTTATTTTTCACTTTTTTGTTAGGATTTATTAGAGTAATGATAATCATGATATACCTTTTTGAAATCCTCGTATTAAGTTCTTGAATTTGATACCCATATTGTGGTATTCGAAACGAATTTTTTTTTTTCACTAAGTCCAAGGGACGGAATCAAGGGAAGATATGAGGTAATAAAGTAAATGGAATTCCTTTGTTTATATATAAAAAAAAAACAATTATTTTAAGCCCATAATGACTTTATTGTTTAACTAATCTATATGTTTTTCTTTTTCTTGTTTTTGTGTTTATAAGTTCTCTATTCATATTGGTGTCATAAAGTATTAAATAAATAAATAATCTATAAATTTAGATAACTTTCAATGATAAGGCAGCTTTTACGATATTTAAGTTCTTATAAATAGTATACTTTGTAACCTAGGTGTGAAAAAAAGAGTTATGTTTAAAATTCTTATAAATAGAACACAAAACATAATATAAATAAAAATATATATAAAAATATATATAAATATCTATCAAATATACATACAAGTTGGAAGAATCGCTGCCTATAGACACTGAAGAGCTCGTGGACAACTGATGCGCTGAACGAGAACCGACCGCTGTCTGCTATTATATAAAAGAAAATTATCTTAAAATTTAAAAGTAATTTAATAAAATATGACTTAGATATATTTTTACATATTGAATTTCAACTTATACTACATAACCTCGATAGAATGAAACAAAATGAGCTACAGCTACTATTTTTAGCACATTTGGTACGGTGGGAGGCACAACTAGTAACGAGGCCAAGCACGGTGTTGAGTTCCGCCACTCAACATGCAATGCAATTAGGCGGAAACTCTTATTTTGTACCTAACCGGCGCCGGCGTCGGTCTAGTGTCAACTGACCCATTAAAAGTTACCACCCGTAACCTCTTCCAAACTGCATGCTTATTTATTTCAATATATTATAAGAAGCCTGTTGCGGCGTTGAGTTCCGTCATTCAACACACAATGCCTCCAGAATTCGGCGGAAAGTGGAGAGCGGAATGTCTTAGCACTAGGCTCTCTCTGCCTATCCTGGTACCTTCGGGATACAGTGTCAAGCTAAAAAATGTTGGTGTTATTAAATTTGCAAGCTTACAATTTTGTTCATTTGTGGGTATGGAGACACGACCGTGGGCTGGTAGCAGGTGATAGGCGGGTCCTCGTAGTGGGAGGGCTCGTCGAAGGAACCCTGAAATGATCACAGATAATATTATATTTACCATTATACTTTCTACTTGAAGTATTATAAGAGGCCAGTCGTGGCGCAGCGGCACGAAGTGTGACTGTAAAACCGACTGGTTGTGGGTTCGATCCCCACTCGAGGAGATGAAATATTTACTTAAATTTATATTTCCATTTCTTCGCTCTGGTGTCGAGGCTAAGCGCGGCGTTGAGTTCTGCCACTCAACACGCAATGCCTCCAGAAGTCGGCAGAAAGTGGGGAACGGTTGTCTTAACACTAGGTTCCCTCTGCCTACCCTGCTGCGTGCGGGATACAGCGTGAAGCTGATTTATGAAGTATTATGAGTTCGATCTTCATTAAGTTGAATTCATTCAACAAATTATATCAATCAAACCTGTAGACAAAAAATTAAAATAAGTCTCGACACTAAGTTTTCTGCTCGCCTAGCCTGCTATTAGGAATATAGCGTTAAATAATGAAAAGTATTAATAAAGTGTACCGGCGCAGTACTCCCATGCACGGTGGTATCAGATTTATCACTGGTTTCAGGTATGGCGATCAATTCACTTTCAGATGATTCTTGTTCTAAACTCCATTGCTGATATCTATGGAAATTTATATTTATTATAGTAATTAATTATTTTTATAATAAATACTCTCGTAGATACAAAAAATGACATCCAACATAAATTTGGTATTATTGACGCCGCCGTGGCGCAGGGGCAAAAGCGTGTTACTGCAAACGCGATGCTTGTAGGTTTGATTCCCGTAGAACAAAATATTTAATATTAAATATTTTTATTTTCTCGCTCTGGTAACAAGGCAAAGCGCAGCGTTAAGTTTCGCTACGCAAAGAATTCGGTGGAAAGTGGTAAACGGTAGTATTTTAATGGGAAAAAAAGTTTCTTTTACTAGGTTCGTAGATTCTCTCTGCCTTCTTTGCTATGTATGGTCAGAGTTCCTCGGGCACTTAGTACAATAATACGTCTGAATGATCTTCAAGCATTTCGATTTGCACACATTTATACCCTTTAAACAGTCTCGGGCAGAGTCACTTCCTTAATGTTTCTAAAGTTGCTTTAAATTTTCGGGAGTGGCAGATTTAAAATACATAAAAAAAGGATTCAAACCTACAACAATTGAGTAAAGTAGACACTATACGCTCAAAATACGGTATTAGTTACTTACTTAGCGGGTTCAGGAGGGTCGGGCCAGTGTGCAGGTGACTTGGCTGTCTGTTCCTCAACCGTTATTGGGTTTTCACGATTGTCTATAATATAAATTAAAATTAGATATTTATTATTTTAATTATGCGAGTTACTGTATAAATACAAAACACAAAAATATTTAAAGTTTAATAAAGACAATCACTAAACTTTAGCTTTTTTAAATACAATAATCACTCAAATAGCCGCCGTCTCAAATTGTGCCCGTCGTGACTCGGGAGCACAAGGGTGTGAATGAAACGTGACAGTTGTGGGTTCGATTCCTACTAGAGGGAATGAATTATTATTTATAAATATATTCATTTATTCGCTCTGGCACCAAGGCAAAAGCCTGGCGTTATGATCAAGCACTTAACATGCAATGCCTCAAAGAGTTCGTCGGAAAATGGGGAACGAAGTGTCTTATGTTCTGTATGTTCTGTATTCTGAATACAGCGTGAAGCTGATAAAAGAAACTCAAATAGCAATCAATCAATATAATAAATATAATCCTACATATAAAAAATATTGAGGCCAGTCGTGGCGCAACGGCACGAGGTGTGACTGTAAAACCGACTCGTTGTGGGTTCGATCCCCACTCGAGGAGATGAAATATTTACTTAAATTTATATTTCCATTTCTTCGCTCTGGTGTCGAGGTTAAGCGCGGCGTTGAGTTCTGTCACTCAACATGCAATGCCTCCAGAATTCAGCAGAAAGTGGTGAACGGAGTGTCTTTACACTAGGTTCTCTCTGCCTACCCTGCTGTGTGTGGGATACAGCGTGAAGCTGATTTAATTTAATTTAGATTTTTATAAAAAATATTCATGATACAACTAACCACGCCCACGCTGCTGCTGTTGCTGACTATATTGCTGCTGCTGCTGTTGCTGCAACAGCAGAACGGGCGGTATCCGCTTGCAGCTGTGGTGCTGCGCTTGCACCGACGCCAGCACAGACCGTATTAATGCACCAGTTGCCTCACATTCCGTATAATTATATTTATAGAGAATAACTAATAGCGACATGAGCCAATGGCGGCGCACATGTGGCTGTAGTGCTGATAGCGAGTGGGTCGTGTGTTCTGTGTTTGCTGGTTGAGTTTGAGTGTGTGTTTGTGTTTGTGCTGGCCGGATGCAGTGCTATAGATAAAAAAATAATATACAAAATTAGTTCATAATTGGCAGGATAATCGCATAAGCAATATACAAAAAAGAGCCTACAGTAGAATTGATTATCTCCTTTTTGAAATCGGTTAAAAAGTAACTAAATAAAGCAGTTTTTAAAGTGATATAGATTTTTTTCACAAATTACATTTAGTTATTTTCACTTGAATAATGCGTTACATACAGTATACTAGCATTTTTTTAATATAACCATTCTGAGGATTTCATAGTGAAAAGCTTTCAAATAATTACATTATCATTTCTCAATATGAAAATTAACTAAACCTGTAATAACATCAAAGTAGGCTCAACCATGGTGGCCCCCATCACATGATTTTGATCCAACACTTGCGGCAAGTTCGCCATGAACGCGTTAAAAATTGATGATAATCTGTAAAACATATATTTAAATTATAAAAAAAACAAATATATATTGATTATAATCAATTGATTCACTATATCCCGTATCCCGTATGTCCAAATTTCGAGAAATTGTGCATTGAGTGCTCAACATGCCTCAAAAGCATAATTTGTCTTATTGCCAGAGAGAAGAAATTATTAATTCCCATAGTATAATACTAATTATAATTTACTTTATATTTACTACTTTTACATATTGATTGCACATACTTAAGTCAAACCTTTATTGATAATACATAACCAGAAACAATTTAAAAGGAATAATGCATATTTATATCATGATTTGATGGTTATGGGTTCGATTCCATCTGGAACTATTTTAATTTCCACGCCAATGTAAGACACAACACAGCAGGGAGTTCCTCCACACAATATGTAATAGTTTAAATACAGGCTTGGAGTGGAGAATGGTGTGTCTTGGACACCTTGAATATATCTACAGCGGGACAGAGTATAAACCTGAAAAAATATATATTAAATCACTAACCGTAAAGTATGTGGTGAGATAGTGAAGTATTTCTCCACAGTATTATAACCGAGAAGTAAGAATAAGTGTCGTAGCACTAAGTCTTGTGTTTTACTTGTCGTTTTATCTTCTGTTGGATGTGCTTGATCCGCCCTAAAACAACGTTTAAAGGTAACTATAGTACATGAGCTATTTATCTTTAAGTTCTCCCTGCTTACTACTTATACAAAAAGAATTTTGCGATTCAAAGCAATATATATAGCTCTCGTTTGTTCAACCAAACAAAACAAAAATGATAAAACAATAAAAAAATAAAAAAAAACATAACACAATAATTAAAATTACCTGGAAAGAAACTGCATCAATAAAAAGACTAATAAGTTATTAGTTTCTTTATCAGCCTCCTCCACGTCTACTGCTTTGGGCAACACTGTTGTTAGTGTTTCGTCTGACCTTCCCGATAAACTATGCATGCCATCTGGAATGAGTAAATACATATAATAAATTATATGTATGTATGTTTAAAAAATAATGATGAGGGCAGTCGTAGCGCAGTGGCACGAAGTGTGACTGTAAAACCGACCGGTTGTGGGTTCGATCCCCACTCGAGGAGATGAAATATTTACTTAAATTTATATTTCCATTTCTTCGCTCTAGTGTCAAGGCGAAGCGCGGTGTTGAATACTGCCACTTAACACGCAATGCCTACAGAACTCGGCGGAAAGTGGAGAACGGAGTGTCTTAACACTAGGTTCCCTCTGCTTACCCTGCTGTGTGCGGGATACAGCGTGAAGCTGATATATATTTTTTATTTTATATTAAACTTCCAAATTAATTGATATAATATTACCATTAGTATTGTTAGTTCTGGGTGTAGCGAGACCAAGTCCAAAACGCGATGTCTTCCGTTTGAGTAATGGCGCCGAGTATTGCCGAGGATAAACTTTTTCCCGATCTACCGTTGTTGCTGTTGATAGGAGATTATATATTATTTTATGTATGAATAGGTAGAATCATTAAAAAATAGTTAAATAAATACATGATTTTATATTTTTAGGAAAAAACACCAAACGCTATGGTATCTGCATACCACTTTCGCGTCAGCCATTGTCGTTAAACTACATATATGACTTTCCTCCAGTGTCATCAATATTGTATTCTAGAAGGTCAAC
The DNA here is from genome assembly GCA_013421005.1 of Heliconius erato x Heliconius himera. NCBI lineage: Eukaryota > Metazoa > Arthropoda > Insecta > Lepidoptera > Nymphalidae > Heliconius > Heliconius erato x Heliconius himera. The sequence continues at coordinate 13,835 of JAATLQ010004570.1, read as the reverse complement.
CGAAATCTTCTCCTACCTCTCTTACTACTCAATCTTCCTTTATAAAAAAAAATCCGTACTATTCTGCATCACTCATTCTCTTGTCGTGCTCAAATCACCTTAGCGTATGGTTCTTCAGTTTTACCGTGATTCACTCGCCAGTACCTTCCATTATGCGTATCTACATTTTGCAAAACAACACCCAGATTTGTCTAATAATTCCTCCTCCTCTTACTCTACTCTACCTCTTCCACGTAGCTATTTGTAGCTCCATACTCCACATTCTGCCGTTCCGAACATGGTCTCCTCAGCCTTCCATCATAGACTCCATATACATATATATTTGAGTGTGGATATAGCGAGTTACCCGCGTGACAGTGCACGTGGCCGGGCTGCGCGGGCACGGCGGCGGGCGCGGACACGGTGCGCTTGTAGGGCCACTTGGCGCCGAACGAGGCCGCCAGCGAGCGCGCCGTGCCGGGCGCCGCGTGCGCGGAGAGGCGCGCCAGCGCCGCCACGCGCGCACTGCCCGCTACATCTAGAAAATAACAGAAAAAATCATTCGTGCTAAATAGACAGGAGAGGAAAAACTGCCAACTTACGCCCAATATTAATAACCTATCTCCAACGTCAATCTTAGATTGTTTCATATATGTATCCAATCTCTAGATTGGATAGATGTATGAAACAATCTAAGATTGACGTTGGAGATAGGTTATTAATATTGGGCGTTAGAGGCTACTTTGGCATGAGATCGATGATATTAAAAATATTTTTATTTCTCCGCGCTGGAGTATCATAACCCTCTACCTCTCTACCTATATATAAGATATAAGACTCTCAGTTATTATATTTATGTTGTTGGATCACTGTTTTTATGTTCGCGCTTCTTCCTAATTCACAATAAGAGTAAAAAAGTATCTAATAATAAGATACTTGCTTATCAAATTTTTGATTACATTACTTTTGTCGTCAATAAAAATATTGCCAATCTTTCTGATACACCATAAAATATTTAAATTTAAGTATTTTTAGGCAAGTATCGAATACATAACTGCCGTACATATGTACGTACGTATTTAATAAATATATTATAAGTAATGGTTATCATTTATAATAAATGAACCACTTATTTCTTTATAATTTTTGATTTTTCTTGATTAATTTACTATTGTTAAATTATTAGTATTAGTTATAAAAACGAATCAAATATTTTCAAACATTACCAAGGGATAAAAATATAACAAAAATCATAACCACAACTAACCTCTCAAATGTGTATAGTCCACGGTCTTGTCCGCAACCTGCGCGTGCGCGTGCGCCTCTAGGAAAAGGGTCTCGAAGCGATTGAGAAAGAACTGCCAGGTGAGGATGCGGCGGTCGCTGAGGGTGTTGTGCAGCTGGTACACCGACTGCAGCACCATGGGCCGGTCCACCACCACCAAGTCAAACTGCGTCTCCAAACAGTGGAGAAGGAGCTAAGGAAGTGAAAGTAATTCTGTTATCCTACTAATTATAAATGTAAAACTTTGTGAGGATGGATGATTATTCTACTTCGATACAAAAACTTCTGAGAATTTATATAAGTTATTAGTCACATTTATGTAAAAGAATTGTATAACTTGGCTGTAACGTAACTATAAGTGCCTAATAATTTTAAATAAGAAATGTATTTAACATTTGTTATCCAGCTTTCGCTCTGAATTTTATGGTCTTTTTTATTCTTTCGACTTTGACATTATTATTGATATTTAATCAATATAACAATAATAGATACTTCAATAACAGAACAAAAAGACTACAGTTTATAAAATAATTTAAAATATCAACATACTTCAATAGCATCATCATGTATCGTCCCCAAATACAACGTGGCACGCTGAGCGACGTACACACTGACATCATCCATACTTGCTATCAAATAGCAAAACGCCGCAGCCAAAGCAGCTTGCAGCGCCAAACTGGCTCTCACAGGAGCTGGATCCACAAATCTAAAGAGCACAGCCACTCGTTCCACAGCTGTAAACCGATGTGAAGGGTTTGGATGCTGGAAGGCATCTCGTAGTAACGTACAAAGGACATCGGCACCTCCTGCTAGTGTAGCGCAGTGTAAGAGTACGGGAGCGGCTACTGCGCTTATGTGGGATTGAGCAGCGTCGCATACGCCCCATAAACTGTGGACAATATAATAATTACTCCTATTTTTTAAACAAATAATTTCATTTTCATTATATTTTTTTTTTGAAATCCTATACAACGTCTAGAATCATAAAATATCAGCTAAACTATATAAGAAATATGAGTAACTAGTAAAACTAAAATGAGCGCACGAACGCGACTTGCAATACGTGCATATCGATCGAGCATCCTAGTTAGGATAAGGGATGCGCCTGTACAATGGACGCTGTGCGGTGTTGATATAACTTACTTCTCAATAAGCAAATTCTCCTGACACCATATCAAAAAGCCCTTGTGTTCAGCCAACGCGTCGGTGTTCAACACTAGCACTTGTAAGCATTGGAGCAGGTTGTATAGGACGTCTGGACGTTTAGTGTTTTTTAATTCCTGAAATTAAAGGTTGCATTTCCAATCAATCAACATCAATTAAGGTTATTTATAAATAACTATCCAGCTTTAACGCATCAATTTTCTTGAAGCTAATTTGACTCTATTCGAGCCAGTATATTAGACCAAACAGTGACTGTTTAGGAATAAGAAAGTTTTTAAAAACTTTGCGTTAAAACATTTCGTTCCTTCACGTACCGTAGTTTTCGACACATTGTGTGTTGAGTGGCAGAATCAACGCCGCACTTTATAACAAGTACCAAATCGAATCGGCAATTCATTCCCCAAGAGAAAAAAGAAACGCTGTGCTACTACATCATGACGGCTCCAATATATTTTCTGCTTGTTAATATTTATTAAGTAAAAAAAAACTTTATGCAAAAGTAACAATTTAAAATAATAAAGTAACATCACCTGCAATAATTGATGTATATACTGCAGTTCCTGGGGCAACTCTTCAATGCAAAAGTGAAATTTCCCAGCTGAAGTGGGCCAGAAGTTAGCCATATCATCTTCTACCGATTCCCCTTCGTGTTCCCCTAAAAGATTTGGTGTTGACACCTGTTATAAAAAAAAATATATAACACTTTAAAAATAACGCAGGTAATAAATAAAAGAAAATACCATGTGATACAACCATTTTTACTATGTGAATATATGACTACAGATATAAAAACGCTATATTTTTTTAAAGGTTGAAAATATATTATTTGTTGTTTCAGAGGAATGAGACAATTTATAATCGTAAGTCAGCCAAAAGCAAACACATCACATCGTCACATTGCTTATTTTTGTCCGTACACAATTTTTATATTTATTAAATGCGATATTAAACACAAGTCCTCAAATTCCAACATCTATCAAATAGATAGCAAAAGTTAAAGAATCACATAAAAGTACAAACATCTTTTTACAAAAATGATTAGTTAAAGTATGTCACATTAACATTCATAGAAAAAAAATAGTCAAGTACTAGTGGGGCTCACCCACCGGGTGTTCCCTATCAATTTCAAGATTGTAGATCAACGGGACAAACTTAAGTTTGCGGTTGTATGCACTCATTGTGTATGAAATGAACTACAAATGTAAGTTTGTAATTTTTTTTTTTTTGTGAAATATCTGAATTTGTTATTTCCATTTCTTCGCTCTGGTATAGACCCGAATATTTGGTATAAATTTCAGGTTGATAGCTCCACGCGATTTCGAACTAAATGAAGAGATTAGTAAGTGAGCGTATCTCACGTTGGCGGTGGCGGTGGCGACGTCGGTGTCGGTGAGCGTGACGGAGAGCGCGGTGGCGGCGGCGGGCGCCTCCGCGGGCGGCAGCGACACCGCCATGTCCAGCTGCTCCGTGATCGTCTCCACCGTCGCCGTCATTATCTTTGCACACGCCCCATATCATTATTAGCTCTTATTTGTTGTATATGACACTGACACACTGCCTAACCAATACAATAAGTATTTTTCAATTTGGACCATTACTTTTTAAGATCAGGGAATTCTAGCAAACAAACAAACAGCAAACTCTTCAGCTTTTTAATATTTGTATAGAATGCATAGAAATTTGTTGAATAATTAGTACTGGATTTGTGAAATCAGTATGATGGAATATAAATCTACATTTTAAATATACATGTATTTCTAGAATAAGATTTGTAGCCATAAAATTGTCTATTAATTTTGTTAATTAAAATTGTAAATGAATTATATATATTATTCTAATTATTTTTATCTTACATTCAATATAAGTAATAAAGAGTTAATGGTTTTATATTTAAAAGGATTATTATTGGTTAAAATGTTAGTTCCTAACTGTATAAAAAATTACATTAAATTAAAAAAACAAAAGGAAATGCTTTAGTTTATGCTTTAATCTATATTACAAAATCTAAGTTTAGTTATATTTTTATGACAAAAATCCTTCTAGAAACTAAGTATTAAAAAATAAGTAAAAATTCATTCACATACATTAATATTATCGAATGGCTTCATTCTGAATGACAGGAAAATGTATTTTTAAAGGCTGAAAAGGATTATAATATAATAAATAACAATAAACTTTATATTCAGCTTAGCTAATAGTCATAATCAAAATGAAGCCACAATCCAATGTAATCCATTGAATATATAAAATTTAAAAAAATATATAAAAATTTTACAAAATGAACACAAATAAGAGACAAAATTAAAAGAAAAGGATGAAGAAGCTGTGCTCATGAAAATTTTGACAACACCAAGTGCCACAACATTCATGTTAATAAAAACCAAACGAAAAACCATACATACTCAACCATTAAAACAATATAAAAAAAAACAACTTAAATTTACGTTATAAAAGGCCAAATAATATAAAGATAGTAACGTACTTGCGTGTCGCCAGACGATTTAGTGAGGGTGGCGTCCGAGCCGACGTCGCTTATTAGTGACAGTTGCATGAAATGAACAAACTATACATCTATTATGTACATACTGGCCTCGTCTCCAGCATCCCCTTCCCTTAGTTTTCCCATAGAATGTTACCAATCTCTCTGGCCCCTATATATATTTATCTATTTTAAGTTATTCACCTCCCCTTTATTTTTCACTCCCCCCGGAATATCCTGTTTTTTGTCCTAAATTCTTCCCACTACCTTAAATTTTCTCCACTTCGCATAGACTGTACTAACTTTTCCTAGATCTTGAATTTACCCCAAAACTCTCGGCAAGCTAATTTGGTGTCTACCATCCCTACATTATTGCCATTCTGCTCATAACATTCCTTCTCGTCCTATAATTTAATTTTTTAAATTTTGTGGAGTAGGGAGAGCCCACTCCACAAAACTTTCCCCACTTCTCCTAAGCTCTAATTATTAGACCATTTTTCCTAAAACTCTCTGCTAGCTGACTTTGCGAGTGACCCATCACTACAGTTGGTATCGATCGCAAAGACAGAAAAGAAATAATCCTCGTACAAACAAAATATTCATGAATAACATTCATTTAGGTAAAGAGCGTATTTGTTTAAAATATTTTGTTTATAGCAAACAATTGATAGAAACACAGCTTTAAGAATGTTCTAGAAAGGGAAAAGATAAAAAATACACATAAATAAATAAAATAATTAATAATAACAAGAAGAAATTGCAAAGTGTAGAGTATAAGATAGGACAGCTGTATCTCTAACTTGGAAGAATTAAAAAATCTAAAACACACAATTATTTTAGAAAGAAATTAGCAGCGTTCTTAAAAAATCACTCCCACATCCACTTATACAGATTAAAGAAACATATTTCGACACTTCATTTACTATTCTTTATATTTTTTTTTCTTTTATATATATTTTTTAAATTTCAACGAATGTAGGAGCGATGAACAATAAACATGCAGCCGTATAAGCTACAAATATATTTTCATAATAAAATTTAGTACAAAATCAATATAATATAGATAAGATATTTATAAAGAAATCATGTTGAACACACAGAATGGGTAAAGCGATGCCAATAATGTTTATTTGTACAGGTAAAATGATAAGACGCGACTAATTTCTACGGTTATTGTATTATATTTTTACTGTAAAACTAAGAGCTTTCCTTTTAATCAAAAAATTATATTCTTAATGATTTTAAAATTGTAAAAAGATTTTATCTTTACATTATCATCTTTACATTTATAAAAATCCAAAAATGGATTTTTTTGTACCTGATTAAATCAGTTTTATTTAAATAAAAAAAAACGGACTCTTAGTTTCACAATTAATTCATTCCCAATCTTCATCCATTACCCAAAGTATATTAGTATGAACATAGGAGTAATAAAAGTGGGAACATAGAAATCTGTGGACTTTTATAATAAGGAATAAGGGAGCATTACTTCATAGGGAGTTATAGAAAATGGACGGTTCTTGTGGAAAACTAAAATTTAAGGTATAGTAAGGTAAAATTAAATACTATAAAATTAAAAATCAACTCACATGCGGCATATGCACAAGGACGCCACCAACACTGGCCTTGTCTACTAGAGGATGGGCTATCGGCATTAAGGCGTCTGCTGAGTTTGCTGGAGTGCCCCCAGATTTGCTTCGTTCATCTTCTGAAGGTTTCGATTTGGATTGTGGGTCCGACCACTCTTGTAGAGATGGCTGGAAGAGCGTCTATATTATTTGGAGCTTTCATAGTTTGTATAGGAGTGTTGTTACAACTTAGAGTATTAAAAATAGATTGTTAGGAATTATTATTTTTGAAGTCTGTATGTTCCATATAACAAAAAATTTAAAGGAGCCCAAGCCGCAGGTGTGTGTGACAAAAATAAGTTCTAGGGGTGTAAAGCTTTATAACATTATTATTTATTAAAAGAAGGTACAACTACACCGCATAAAAAAGGTTTAAGCACATTTTCCATACTAGTGTAAGGAAAGTGTACCATCAAGAACTGTAAATGACACTAATAGTATAGCTCATATAACACCTCGTTATACCCCAGCTTTAATCGAAATACATGACTATATTAAAGAAGGGCGGTAGAGAGCCTTCACAAGTACCTCTCTGTCGGGCAGCAGCGCGCGCACGAGGCGCACGGCGAGCGCCTGGCACAGCGCCGCCGCCGAGCAGTACGCGCACGCGCCCGACGCCACGCACGTGGCTGTGAACACGCACTATTGGAACGTCTTGCTATGTATATAAAGATATAAAAACATCGTTTTCATGAATTCAATAGAACTGCCTTCCGAGCCGGTAGCTTTGTGTTCCTTCGACGACTCGAAAGTGCTTATAAAAGTCTATTTAAATAAAAAATAATTTACCGGCCCCAGGGATAAGATGAGTAATTTTACTCATCTTACGATATCAGGAAGGAGCAATGACGACGACCTGGTACTTTTCCGGATTTAAAGTCAGCAGAAGGTCCAATAAGGAATCGTTGAGGTTGTCCACGTCCGGCAGTCGCGTAGACGACTCAACCAATTGGGGCAAACCGTTCACCATAACAAGTTCAAATACAGCCCTCTCCACGTGGTCGGTGGTGCGTGATCCAACCCAACTGGTATCTTTGGTAAAATCGCCAAGTATCACCTTAGTGGAGGGGATCTGTTAGAGCATATCATCGCAAGCCGATAGCCAAATGCCGAAGCAATGATTGACTCATGGATTCCAAAAAAATTAAGAACATATATCTAAATAAAATACAGAAAATTTTAACAATTGAAAATAATTTCGTATTCTCTAAATGAAATAAAATTTGTACTTTTTTTACAGTGGAATGGTATAAAAATTCATATAAAGAAAATACAAAAAATAATATAGCAAGTTTACATTCTGAGCCGACGATATTATAACTCACCATGTTCAATAGTGTTCAATTGATTTGACTTCAACATAAGTCGAAGGAGCCTTGTCACTTCACTGCTCACATTTTGTACATTTAAACGATGTTGCTGCAGCTCCATCTGATAATTTAAAACAACAACAATTATATTATTAATTAAGATTAGCCAAGTACTTCTATTGGAAAACATGGTACTTACAATATTATTATTGGTATTATTATGAGTGGGCAAAATAGTACAAATAGTTTTACTCTAAGTTCTTAAGTCTTACAAAAATCTTAAATAGTTACTATTGAAACAAAATACGGGCGTTAATATCAATTATACTATTACAATATAAAAAAACAACTTTGCCTGTATGATGTATCGATCGATTAATATTAAGAAAGTCCTTGTTAATTTACACATTTGCTCAGATCTGAATCTAATACCATGTTTTCATACCAGAAAGACATGGATAACGAGAAAATATTTTAAAGATATTTTAGGTTTCCGTACCTTACAGGAAAACAGGGAAACCTTATAGGATCGCTTTGTTATACGTCTGTCAAGACCATTTATATCTATTGCAGGCATTGCAGCAGGGTGGGCAGAAGGAACCTAGTGTTAAGACACTCCGTTCTGCACTTTCCGCCGAATTCTGGAAGCATTGCGTGTTGAGTTGCGAAACCCAACGCCGCGCTTTGCCTAGACACCAGAGCGAAGAAACGGAAATATAAATTTAAATAAATATTTATTTTTCTCAAATGGGGATCGAACCCACGATTATCAAGATAGCATGAGTATCAAATATCGAGATCTGCGGTCCCTTGAAGCACGAAAAATCCTTTCCACCTTTGTGATTTAACCCACACAGCATTGTAGGCAGTGGCGGAATTTAATACGCAGTTCACCTTACAAGTAAGTGGAAATAAAAAAAAACCCCAAACTGAAACGTGCCCACGACTCGATCGAATCCACAACCATTCCATATACAGTCCTCACATTTAATTTCATATTATTTACCTGCTTCAACAGTATGTCAAGCATAAGTATACAGCAAGTGAGGTTCTGTGGTTTCATCTGGTCATCTTCGTCCTTATCGCTGTCTTTCTCCTTCTCGTTGTTTGGTGGAGTTTCGGTTTTGTCTGTTTCTTTACTAGTTTTATTTTCCACTGAAATTGTTAAGTTTATAGCTTTAAAGATATTATTTAGTATATAATCATAAATAATTATCATCAATAATATTCATAGAACATTTAGCACATGTCAACATCAAAGTGTGAAAATTATTGTGAATATTGTAACCATCTTTCAAGTGTCTTAATAATTTATAATTTCACCTTACAATGGTATCTTATTAGTTGGTTGAAAATAACAAATCAAGCCGCGCCGTGTGTGTTTTATAAAAGAAAAGGACTGTTAGGTTAACTTATATAATAATTGTACAGACTTGGTTTATATATTTTATACTACACAAATACACAGATATAACTCACCTGTAGGTGCTTTTACTAAATTTTCAGGCATATTGATAACACAGAAACTGAACAGCTCAAATAATGTGGAAAGCGGGATTTTGACTTCCAATAGAGATATGGTCTGGAAAACATTTTTTTTTTAATCAAAATGAAATTTAAATTAAGAACAATAATAAACCTGCCACTCAACACGCAATGCCTCCAGAATTCGGCAGAAAGTGGGGAACGGAGTGTTTTAACACTAGGTTCCCTCTGCCTACCCTGCTGTGTGCGGGATACAGCGTGAAGCTAATTTAATTTAATTTTTTAACAATAATAAAAAAAATATTTATTAAAAACAAAAACCCGACTGCATAAAACTAAAAAGAAAATAAACAAGCCCAATAGTTTATTAGTCGAGACCTCTTTAAATTATGCGTGGTTCCTGGTAAAGATTTTATTGATTGAAGAATTACTTATAGGTCCTATGAAAAGATTTTGAATAATTTGGTTATATTATAACAATAAGGTTAAGCGGGCGAAGCCGCGTTCGGGTCGCTAGTATTGCATAAATACAAAACAAACCTGAAACCACTCCAACACAGGCATAACGGTTTGCGGTTTTGGTTTGTCCGTAACGCGGAGGGTGGCGAAGTTGTAGAGATTCCTCTCATCCACGCCCACCATGCTGCCGTCTGGTTCCAGGATCTTAGCTAATGGCACTTTTAGTTCTATTAGTTCCTGCAGACATAAAAAAACGAAATACTAAAGTATATAAGTTTATTCCGCGTAGTCTAAACTGAACTTCCGTTTGTGTGAGTGTCGTGAGGTTAAGACAAATCGATTGACTTAAGAATCATTCAAATAAGAGAACTCTCTATACAATGCCACATAATAACAAAAAATTCAGTGATCACAGTTCAGTTGACTGTGTCAATTTTTCACAAAAAAATATATTAAAATAAATAAATAAACTAACAATGAGAATGTGTAAGCATAAAAAAATATTAATTTTTGAATTACTTTAATAGTTTTATAATAAAAAAATATTTTTCTTTCATAACATGATATTTGCATGGACAACATTAAACTTATATTTAGGAGAACATATTTTTTTGTATTTAATTTTAACTAATCTAATTTGTATACCTTTTCGGGAACATCCCCGCAGATGGCCTCCATCCAAGCGGGCATAATTGTATCCCAGATGGATTGGGTGATGATGCCGTATGGAATAAGACAGTATAATCTACAACAATTTTATTAAAATATGATTAAATTAAAATTGTATTTGTAGTTTGTTTTCATGTTACTATTAGCGTTTCCAAATCTAAAATTATTAATTCAACATTATGATAACTTCAAACCATATTATGTTGAAAGACAAGCTCCCATAGTTAAAATGAACGATTGATGGATATAAATATTTTATTGCACACAAAGCTTTTACAGAGGAAAAAATAAATAAATTTAAAATAAAACCAGAGCGAGCAAGAGTGGTCTTATTTCTGATAGCAATCTCGTACGGACAACCTTCGAAAAGAATAATTTAGTCTTAGCGATAATGAGCATTTTGAAAGGAAGCCCTTAAACCTACACTTGACTCACAAGTCACAGACACTGCTCCGACCTTCTCACCTTGCAACGCTACCACCAAGATGTCTTACAAGTTCACGCTGCACTTCGCATATAGCGTAGTAGGCAGAGGTAAACCGCGCTTTGCCTTGTTACTAGAGCGAAGAAATGAAAATATGAAATTCTTCATTCCTCCGAATGAGAATCGAATATACAACAGTTACGTTTAGAGTCACACGACTGCCTCAATGGACAATAAATAACTAGGGTATTTTTCCCTTTCCACAAACAAACTAACCTATTAAGTCCATCTCTCAAGTGATGAGCTTTACTAGCCAAAGTGTCCCAGTGTCCAGCGTGGCGCATATGTGGGGGCGGGTGTGGGAGCAAACAAGCAAGCACAACACGACGAGACGACTCTATTAGGGAGCGCACGTAGGTACAAGCTGCACCCGATTTAAGGGACTCCGCTGTATCAGCTAGGGCACCTATGGAATAAAATCTTGTATTTTATTTATACACTATAATATATTAGATAGTCACGTAGACATTGAACAAAACATATGTAACTGTTTTAGAGAGAAAAGAAGCCGATATAATTGCAAAGAGATAAATAACAGATATAATATTACAAAACATATATTGGTACTAACAAATCGACACATATGTAGAAAGAATATCCAATACTTATAATTATACTATTTATTATACAATACAAAGATTGGATATACTATCGAAAAGAAATCAGACAGAATCCAATTACCAAATAATCTTACTAAGATTTTTATTTATCTAAAAAAAAATCTACATGATAAAAAAAATACCAAAATACTTTAAAAATACCTACCGGTATAAGAGAAAGACGTAACATGGAACCAGTGGAACAGCACTGACAGAAGTCTACCCAGCACTTCATCCGGAGTATCGGGATTCGGTGTGCACAGACCCACCATTAACCACACACCATATCTAAACAAAGAAAATTTATTGTCTAAAAATCAAAAGTCCATGATCAAAACTAACTAGGTTTCGGAAACAAAAGCTTTTAACTGTTTGTACGGAACTTTCACGTTTATTCTTACCAGAGCGAGGATCGAAAATAATTCTTTCTTCTAAATGGGAATCAAAACTGCAACAGTCGCGTTTATAATCAAAAGCTGTGCAGTTTCATTACAAACGCCACTTCTACAATGTATGGAAAAAAAATACCCTAAATAAAAATATTGTTACGTAAGCACATTTCAAGTTGTGGGCCGCTTGAAATGTGCCTACGATTTGGTATATACAAAATATAAATTAAATTCCTAAAAATCATGAATAAATGAAATTATGAGGCTAGACGTGGCGCACAGTGTGACTGTAAACTGACTGCTTGTAGGTTCGATCCCCACTCTAGGAGATGAAATATTTATTTAAATTTATATTTCCATTTCTTCACTCTAGTGTCGGGGCTAAGCGCAGCGTTGAGTTGCCTGCCACTTAACACGCAATGCCTCGAGAATTCGTCAGAAAGTTTGAAACGGAGTGTCTTAACACTAGGTTCCGTGTGCCTAACCTGCTGTATTTTCATTGGCATTTAGCGTTCACTTTACAGGAAGTGGAATGTACATACTATATACCACTTACGTATTGGTCAAACTCACCGTCCAAGCAACTGCCTATCTTCCACGGAGATCGGGTCAGGTAGGTTGACGCTTAGCGGCGACTTCATCTGTTCCGCTGAACTGTCCGGGTCCTCCATGTTTATTGGTTTACTTTCTTTTAGTAGACTGTGAAATATTAAGATAGAGTAAGAATTTATTTAAGAAAATGGAACGACATGAATATTATTTAGATAAGTTGTGGGTTGGAGAAAGAATAAGAATGAAACGTGTGCATATCAGAACTTGTTGCAGTTCAACATAATATCTACATTCTGGGTGCCGAAGTTCTTAGACAATTTCAAAATATTTGCACGACAGAATAATTAAAAGAACATAAAATTGGAAGAGGTTTTTTTAAGAATTGGAGAAAAAAACGATGAAGTATCAAACATCTTTCGTGATTTATCTATTTTTTTAGGAAACGATTTAGCTAACCCATGATGGCACAGCAAGTTTGATAACAATGGCATAACGTAATAGATGTATTTCTTAATCACAATGTTTGCTGCTCTATTTCTTCTGTTTCGTTTTTGTTCCAGGCAATAGGAATAATCCGTAACTTAATAGTTGTGTACAGTAAACAATACACAGCACGCACCTGATGATGGCCTCCACGAGGTTGGTCTGCATGTCGCCGTCCATGTGCCAGGCGGGCGGCAGGCGCGTGTGCACCACGTGGTCGCCGCCGCGCCGCACGTTGTGGCGGTTGCCGTGGCACTGCTGGCAGTATCTATAAACATCGTGATGCTACTATTCTACTTTTAATTATTTAATTATTAAATATCACGCAATACTCAATACCCCAAGAGTACGGCGGAAAGTGGGGAACAGAAATGTCCTAACAGGGAATGGGGTTTTCACGATTATTACACATTTTAAATGAAACTATTTTAACCGGATTAATCGCGTATATTTGGTACTTTTATACATTTTTGGAAACCCGACGTTTCGAACACTTTGCAGTAGTCCGTGGTCACGGGTAGACTGAGGTGGCATTCGTCTGTCAGTTGACATAATTATTATATCAAACTACCGCCAACGATTTCTTAATTGCCTCGCGTACTGCCCTGGATTCCTGCAGAATGAGCTGATTGTATCTTGCCCTCTGGTATGGTGGGTTTGAGACTTCAATGATTTTATGAGTGGGTCCCAGGTGGTAGAAAGTTTCCAGCCATCCTCTCTATTGAAATTAGGATGTTTTTGTATTTCAATAGCCTCGCGGATCATTCTAGGAATGTATCTGTTTTCCTTAGCGAGGATTTGGGGTTTATCAAACCTAATGTAGTGGCTGGGTTTATCCACAGTATGCTCACACACAGCTGACTTCGATAC
>JAATLQ010004553.1:0-11447 GCA_013421005.1 Heliconius erato x Heliconius himera | reverse complement strand
CTTCCCGTTGATATACAATTTCGAAATTTGTTAAGAAGTTAAAACTTACGGCACGTATAAAGGAAAATTCCAAAATTATTTTTCAAAAATTGACTACTTATTTGTATTTGTGTCACAGAAAAAACCATTAAGTACAAATTTTAATCTGTACTTAAATTGATACAAAATGACAACTTAATTAGTTATTCTTTTGGTGTATCTCCTTTCATGAAACTGGTACGAAAACTCTCGGGGCATGAATACGACTTGAACTTGCCCGAAAATGTTGATGATTTTATAGATTATATTAAAATGCTTAAAAACGTGCTTTCTATGTATATTCTGTATACCAATTATATATTTAACTAATAATGTTACTAATTTAAAAACTGTACAGGGGCTAATATAAGTTATTTTACAAATAATATCGTGAGTACTTATCCAAATCAATTAATTAATAATTAAGGCTGTTTGTAACATATATATTTCTTAAATGAATAATCATGTAATTCAAGCGGGCAAAGCCGCGAGCAGGCCGCTAGTTAAAAATAAAATAAAAATAAAAATTTACTTAAGATAAAGTAAAACGTACTTTGATTTTGTTAAATAAAAATAATTTAAGATTTTTTTTTTGTATTTTAAATGAAACCCATTAATCGCGTATATTTAATCTAGACAACGAAATAATTGGCGGTAGTTTGATATAATAATTATGTATTTTTTTTTCAATTTTGCTTTCTGATAAATAACGCAAATTATATATATGTAGGTCGAGATCCCGAGACAGAGCATTTTTTAATAATTAAAAAAATATTCGAATAATTGTCACCCTTGATTATATTAAAGAAATATGATGTAATTAATACCTTATAGTAGATCGATATTTGTAAACATTTATTAAATTAGATAATTTTGTCATTCTAAAATGATAATTTAAATGAGTATTTGTATTTAGAAAAAAGATTTAGCAAGCACTCAATATTATGGATTCATTATTTCACTGGAAAAATAAGGATAATTTTATATTTAGATAGTTTTCTGTATGTACTGAATATGATTAAAATCATTATTTAACAGGTAAACAGTTAAAAAAGATTTCTTCTTCTATTATATTATATTTAAGTTTAAAACATAAGGCAGACCGCGAATTTGATCGTCAATTCTCATAGTCAAACGGAACGGGAATAAAATATTTCAAATAATGGCAACCTTTGCCTGCCGCAAGGAGTTATTTTCCAGGTAACTATGTCTCATAGTGTTAAGAAAAAAATAAGCTTTAATTTGATATATAATTCATTAAAAAAACACATGAGTGCAAATATTACCATTAAGTGCCCAGTTTAAACCAGGCAACCCTGGGCTTGCGGCAGAATGAGAGCTGCCAACAATTGTTTTTCCAATTCTTTATGCAATTTTCTTTCAAATGATGTGGGATTCACATAAAAAACATATGAATGCAATTTTCTCCAAAAACGCATTGCGAAAAAAAAATAATTAAAGGTGATTGCGGCAGGATTCTTCTAGACAACCCTAGTGTACTACTATCTACTCATTCTACTATCATCAATCTTAAATATAAGTTTCATTAGAAAAGCAGATCCCTACAGATTTAAGCAATGGGATCTTAGGCCAATGGTGGTTAGTTTACTAACCACTGTGGCCGTAGTAGGTTTCATTTTATTTTTTATTAGATTAGAAAAGTGTAGAAATGTATTGTGTAATATAATATATTTAAAGAATGCCACGCTGACACAGCTATTTGATATGATTTAGTCACAGCTATTTGGATTGATTTAGTGGTAGAAACTTTTTGAAACGTCTTTTTACTATCTAGAGAACTGCAGTAAGAGTACCAGAATTAGTTCAATTGGATCTCAAAACTTTTGCATAAATGTTAACCAAAGCATCTTGACACTAGCAACGATAACAAACTGCAAGCCAAGTTCTTTATATTCTCTCAATATCTCTGGATTTTCTTCTCCAATATTGGTCTTGATGAAACGCTACAAGCCTGAGTTCCAACAGTCCTCTACAAACAAGATTGATTTACTTGAAGAAAATACGCAAAATGCAGCACTACAAGAAGACCTGCATACTCTTCATGACAATAAAGCACCTGTAAAATATCCGTTTGTATCCACAAAGACAAGAAATGGTTTTTAAATGCTTATAAAATATATTTTTCATATATTTGTCTTTAAATAACATTTTATATTTATTTTTATTTTTATTAAATTTTATACCGACCGTCACGGTGGTTAGCAAACTAACCACCTTATTCCTCGAAAACCTTATGCATTATTTTCGTATAACATTTTTTTTTTCTCAATAATTCATCGGTATTTAATATAAACATGCATTTTTTTTATTTAAAAAGTCGGGCTGAAAGAGTTAAAGCACAGAATAAATCAAGCTGCTAAATCAATGCAAACAAAACATACGATTTGTGCATAGTTTTTGCAGCAATTCGTATGAAATTAGCTGCGTAATGAAACCTATATCTACAGTGGACCTACGGGTATGAAACTTGGCAAAAAGAGAGAACTTACAATACATGTAAAAGGAAATATATTATTTTCATTTATCTGAGTGTGAATCAAACCCCCAACCTCCACACCATTACTTTTTTCTTCCTTTTTCCCGTGCCCCTGCGCGCCACGACTTGTAAATATTCTTTCGATATAATTTGAAATCATACCAATACAACCAAGTGTCCATAATATTTTCTTTAATATATTATACAGGCATTACATTTTATATTTTATATTTTATCTTGGCATAGGCTTAGGTGTAACATAAATTATATAGCTATGTATATACATACAGCTTCATACTTAGTGGGTCACACTTCGCCCGTGAGGTTACCGTTGCATGTTCTAGTGTTGGTCATCTTCTTAGTGTTCTTATCGATTTTATAAGATATAACGATATTTTTAATAGTTTTTTTTTGTGTATTCTTTAAGAAGTGAAACTTGTGATGCATCATGCGCTTCAGGTATTTGTATGTGTGAATTATAGTGTCATGTATACAGGCAGACACGTGTGATTTAGACTTGGTTGAATTATAAATATTTATTTATTTATATAGCAATTTTTTATCCGACTGTGGCCGAATGAGGACAATGTTTTTCGAGTGTCCTGGATTTTTTGTTATTAGATATCCCGCTAGACGGTTTTTGACATATGAGGTGTAGTTAGATGTAATATGGGTATCGAATAAAAGCTAGGGAATATATCTTTTCTATAATAAATGTAAAAAGTCAGAAAAAAAACAGGATCGTTTAAAGTAATACACTAAAAAGGAAAAAAAAACAAGATAAATTAAATACAGACACAGGAAAATCTATTACAGGAAGGTCACATGTTTCACCTCCTGTTCTGAATTTTCTTGATGGATAAGATTGGCGGCTGCACAGCATCTAACTGGAAATGCGATCGTTTTGGGTTCAGTGCCACACAGGGGAAAGAATTATTCCCCTGCGCGGCGTAATTGTTGAGTTCTGCCACTCAACACGCAATATCTCTTAAATTGAGTACGCGAGGAGTTTCTTAACACTAGTTTTCCTCTGCCTATATTGATACAGCGTGAAGCTTAAAAAATCGTTCATAATTTTCTCTGAAATTCAATATTAATATTTAACATCACTACACGACACAACGGTTGGGCTACATGTAAACGAAGTTAGTGGCGCACTCGAGTGAGATGGCCGGTTGCTTTGGAGAGGTCAGAGGTGAAAATTTAATTAGATTTTAACAAGTATATACATATTTCTTGACGAATTATATGCAAGACTAGTTGTCGTCACCTATAACCTCGTTTGCTTGAGTTTTTGAAGACGTGAAATAGAAAATCTATTTTTTTCCGTTTCCTTAGAATGACAAGAAATCCTTTCTTAGTGCTATGTTGCATTAATTTACCTAAGTACATGCCAAATCTCAACTATTGAGTCGTTTCGTCTGTGTCCATTTTCTTCTGATCAATTTTTTAGCGCCCCACACATAGCAGGGCAGGCAAAGAGAACCTAGGAACCGAGTGATAAGACACTCCATTCCAATCAAGAAACTTTTGCTCCCTACTTTCCGCCGAATTCTGAAGGTATTGCGTATTGAGCGCCGGAACTTAACGCGCTTCGCGAGGCAAAGCCAGAGTGAGGGAATGAAAATATTAAATATTTTATTTCCTCGAGGGGGAATCGAACTTACAACCTGTCAATACATTTAATACTGTTTTAATGTTTTCGCCGTTTTTTAGAAGTAGTCACTGTTTTTCAGAAATATGTACTGAATTATTGGTACAGCCCAAATATAAACTTATTTTATTTTCACTCATCACTTATATTCTGAGAATTTCTTCATGTCCTGTTTCAACTCCATTCATTCTCTATCTATCGAAACTTGTTGCCGCATTGTGTCTGCCCGTAAAAATTAAGGTTAATTAAATAAAAAAAAAAACAATAAAAAAGTAATATGTTAAGCCAAACAAATAGCATGACTCAAAAGTAATATGTTAAGTTAGATAACTTAAAATTATTTGAACTTCATTTTTTTAGCGTCACGCTGTATTCCGTACACATCAGGGTAGGAACCTAGTATTGAGACATTCCGCTCCCCATTTTCCGCCGAATTCTGGAAGCATTGCGCGTTGAGTAGCGCAACTTAAAAATGAAAATAAAAATATTAAATATTTCATTTCCTCGAGTGAGAATCGAACTCACAACCTGTTGCGTTTACAGTCACATTTTATACCCCTGAGTTCCCCTATTTTTATTTGGTTTTTATTATTTTTTAGTTAGGCTTTCCGAGAATTTGAATCCATCGCATAGCCAATGTATTAAGTAGCTAATCTGCTCAACCTACGCCACAGCGTCTGGTAAACAAGATTATACAATAACATTTAATAAATTCGCATTGATATTATTTACAACTAAATAGTCAGTGACAGTAATTATTTGTAAGTTAGGTGTTATTTAAACTGTCTCAAGTAGAGATTGGGTGATGAGAGGAGCGATTAGCGTTTTTTAATTATCCTCTATGGCTTTTTAGTCTAGTTAGTATTAATAGTAAACTATAGGAGATTCAAATTATGTTTATATTGTTTTTTTCATTCATACATAATATTTAGAATCTACCGTCTGAAAAAGAAAAGTGCTTGTAAATATTTTTTTATCATGAAAGAGAAATAAATGATACTTATTTATATATTATGTTATAGAGATTATTATTAAGGCCATCGTGGTGCATCGCAAACGCTCTGGAATGAAATATTTTCATTTCATCGCCCTAGTTAGAAGACAAAATCAACATTGAGAGTCACAATTCAATGTCTGGAAAAGTGAGGAAAAGAGCGTCTTAACACTAAGTTCTCTCTGCCTACCCTGATATATGCATGATATAGCGTGAAGCTGAGGAGAAAAATCGCTACCGCTTATGCTCTATGTCCTACCACTAAAACCAAGTCAGGATTAAGTTATAAATAAACAGCACTACGACACTAACTAGATAGTTTATCATAACGCACTATAATAGCCATTGTAGTACAACTTATACAATCCATTTAGAAAGGAACTTCCATAGTCCACGCCAAGGTGTTGGCCCAAAATTCATTGTTGTGTTCAATTCTTGTCCCAACATATTGGCCTTTGAAATTATTTTGGAATAGCAATGGTAGTGAGCAATAGACCAATCGGCTGACTCAAGATATTAGTAATATTCATGTTGTTTAACTGGTATTAATATGTATGTATGTATGTATGTATGTATCGGGTATTTATTGCAGATCAGTTTTGATCCAAATTATACGAATGCTTATTAAATTGTACTATACATATTATATTTAAGCTTTTATCTGCGCCTTCGCCATTGTGGTTAAAAGGAAATAACCAAACACTATGTATGACACATGACACATATGACTAAGTGCCCACGTAACTCTGACATCAGGTAGGTACGGTGAGTAACTCACTGTACCTGTGCACAGGAGCCTATAATCTTCTTTACCTTTCTTTCAATGGACTGTCCGATATAAAAATAATTCTGAGGTTAACGTTCAACCTAGCTAAATATATTATAAACTTTATAATATCACTAGAGATAGTGAAAAAAAAAATTGTTAAATAAAATCCCTTGCTATGACAATAGAATTTGTGTGTCAATAGAATCTTGATCTAACAACAACTTGTTAATTACTCTGGAAAGTTTAATGGAATACAGGTCAGTATTATTTCTTTATTTTAGCTTCACGCTGTACCCCGCATATAGCAAAATAGGCAGTGGGAACCTAGTGTTAAGATATTTCGTTCCCCATTTTCAGCCCGTGTGGAGTGGCGGAACCCAACGCCACTCAACACGCAATCAAGGTTGCGGGTGGTATATGCACTTATACTATAATTTACAGCAATAAAAACAACATCAAATACATATCCCTTTTTTTACTTTCTGATTATATAGCGAAATTGTAACACTTATCACATATTGTAAAGTAGTCCGGCAACACAACGGCTTCTCTTAAGGAAAGCTAAACAAATATTTGTATATACATACAAATATTGGCCGCATGTATAGAATAGACTTACGTTGTCACGAGCGCAAATGTTTGCAAAGTAAACAGATCGATACCACCAAGGTAAAATTTGAATAAGTCTTTCTTCTCAACCCATTGGAATGGGGAAACGAATTTTAGTTTTCTCGTGCTGGTGGCAAGACAAAAGCGCGGCGTTGAGTTCCGCCTCTCAACACATAATGCCTCGAAAATGAAGCATTGCGTGGGGAACAAAGTATTTTAACTAGGTTCCCTCTACCTGCCCTTTTATAGAAGGGATACAGCGTGAAGCTCAACCATGGCGTTACATGCAGACGCTTAACTTAAAATCATATGGGAGAGCGTTACAATAGAATACAGAGTATAAAAGCTTGCAACTCCGATCCTGGATTATAAGGTTTTGTCCTTATAATCCAGGATAGCCAAATAATGTTATTTTTAAGAAGTCACATTCTTGATTTTTTTTATGTCTAATGATTTGCCACCGGTTCACCAAAGACCTGTGAAGAACCGGCGCAAGAAACTAAGCGCAGCTTTTTTTATATTCTCCCTTGAGGAGATTGAACCTACAACAATCACGGGACGCCGAATCACTGCGCCACAACGTATATTCTATATATGTACATAAGGGAACTTAAATATCTTATTATTTGTTCTATAGCTTTTAGTATTTTGTGTTTTCGTTCCGTAATAGGAGTAGTAAATGTTTATAGTATAATAAAATTAAGTTTAATATGAAAGTATAGCAATCCCATTATACAATAGTGAATAGAGAGGAATACCTTGGTGTCTTTATTTTTAATAATTTTTACGCACAATCAGATGTGAGAGTTTTCTGCTTTCCAGGTTTAGCCCATTTTTTTAAATTTTAGGTACTACCAAAATTTCGTGTTCATTTTGTATTAAGTGGACCGGAACTCAAACGTGGGCTAGAATTAATGTAAATAAATCATTCCCCCGAGTGGGTATCGAACCCACAACTGTCGCGTTTTCAATTGGACGCTGTGCCATGACGGCAAATGCTTTCATAAGTGAAGGTAAATTCTGAAGTACACAAATTGCGTCTAGTAGGTTATATGGTGAGAAAGCTATAACGTTTTATAGCTTCATATATTATAGCTCTCGATAAGTCGACATTCTGTTTAAAGATGGCTATCTCAGTTGATTTCAAGCGGATTTATATGAATAGATTGATTGTTCAAATAAAGTTCGGCGTTGATTTCCGCCACCGTATACGTAATGTCTCTAAGAATGTCATAACTCTAAAAATAACTATTTTTCGGATAGGAACTTGCAACTGTGATAAATTATGTTTTTTATAAATAGTAGCTTTAGCAGCCTTTGTTTCTTTTTAATGTTTTTTTTATATATAACACAATTAAAATATTTACAAACGTATAAAAACTGAACATAATGAATCGGCGGCGGAGTCGCGGGTTAGAACATACGATTTTTTTCTATCTTTACGCTGTATCTCGCACACAGCAGGGTAGGCAAAGGGAAGCTAGTAATAAGACACTCCGTTCCCCATTTTCCACCGAACTCTGGAGGCATTGCATATTGAGTGGCGGAACTTAACGCCGCACTTTGCCTCGACACCAGAGCGAAGAAATGAAAATATAAATTTAAACAAATATTTCATTTCATCATTGGCATCGAACCCACAACCAGTCTTGTTTACAATTACACACTTATGCCCCTGCGCCACGAATGGCTTCAACAAACCATAATAGTTATTTAAATATATAGCCTGCTACATAGAGATGCTTATCTCAGAAGCTTCGTCGCTCATAACTCGCGCATTATCGCTAACAGCCACTGTATCTATTATCTATAGCATGGTATCGTTTTATCGACCGTTGTAATATGTTGATGGATTTATGTGAATTTGAATATAGTGTGAATTTCAATATAATGAGGCCGTCGTGGTGCAGTGGGAACAGCGTCTTAGTGTAAACGCAATGGTTGTTGGTTCGATTTCCACTAATGAAATGATGTCGTTTCTCTGCTCTGGTAAGAGATGGTGTGGCGTTGAGTTCCATCCAACGATATCCCTAACATAGGCACGTAGGTCGTGGTGCAGTGGGAACAGCGTCTTAGTGTAAACGCAATGGTTGTTGGTTCGATTTCCACTAATGAAATGATGTCGTTTCTCTGCTCTGGTAAGAGATGGTGTGGCGTTGAGTTCCATCCAACGATATCCCTAACATAGGCACAAAGTGGGATATTTGTTTCAATAGGTTTGCTCCGCCTACCCTGCTAAATGCCGAACATTCGACAAATAACTCAATGTTAAATTATATTAGGTAAGTAATCTCTATATACCTACTTTAATGAATAAATGTCGCACAACCATATAGGCGGAACTACTGGACTTAAAAAATAGAAATTAAGTTTTTTTTTTACTTTTAACATTTTAAAAGTGTTATTCCACACTTAGGAAAGAAAAATATTTATTTAGGAAACGTATCAAAATTAGTACGTAGCGGGACTCGAACCCGCGCCTCCTGGAAACTGACCAGGCGCTCTGACCACTAAGCCATACGTTCTCGTAACGTCAGAACGGAAAAAATCCATATTTATAATATTTTAAATACTTTTAATGTGTTTTTTCTGATTAGTTTGTCTTTTATTATAGTTAACAATTACCATCGGTTACGTATTAGAATGAGAACGAAACCTCGTTCAGTTCAAAGCAATTGCTAAATCACACTTACTATGCAGATCATAAATACATCTGAGATCTAAAGATGTGAGATACGGAGGCTGTGAAGTTATATACAGGTGACATCTCAGATGACTATCGTAAGGCTGGTAGACCAGTTGTATGCGGAGCTATGTTACGATACTTTCAATGACTTGTGCCAGAGGCCAGTTGTGGCGCAGAGGCACAAAGTGTGACAATAAACGCGACTGCTTTTGCGTTCGATCCCCACCCGAGAAAATGAAATATTTATTTAAATTTATATTTTCATTTCTTCGTTCTGGTGTGAAGGCAGAGAGCGGCGTTGAGTTCCCCCACTTAACACGCAATGCCTCTAGATTTCGGCGGAAAGTGGCAAACTGAGTGTCTTAACACTAGATTCCCCCTGGGTACCCTGCTGTGTGCGAGATACAGCGTGAAGTTGATTTTTTTTATTAATAATTTATTTTTTGCCCCACGGGGGCAAATCCGATCGGGTTTCGATGTTTGTAGCTTCATCTTATATCCTACATATAACAGAGTAGGCAGAGTGTTCCTTAATTTCAGAGGGAGGGAGAAAAGAAAAATAATTTATTCCCCCTTTCGCTGACAAGGAATTTAAATTCTAAAGTACGTACCTGTTGTACTATCTTTAAAAACGATTTTATTCCATATAACATTTTAACCCCTGTTACATAAAACATAATACAAAATTTTGTAAGCGCCAGCCCCGCTCTCCTCTATTTTTAAGACATTAAATACACTCGCCACAGCAGCAGAATTCATGCATTAAGCAGCGGAATTCAACGCCGCACTCATTCAACAATTCTCTTTGGGAATTGCTAAAAATATTTTAAATGACTTTCCAGAGTAAAGATTCCGAAACGACGACCATGGCGTGTATCATAAACAGTAAAAAACCATAGCAGTGTCCTTATCACTTCCATATATGGAAAATAGCATGTTGAACATTTAATTTTTAAACGCTTGAGACCGGTCATTGCGCAGAGTCACAAAGTGTGACTGTAAAGACGACTGGTTGTAAGTTCGATCCCCACGCGAGGAAATGTAATATTTATTTAATTCATCCATCCATCGAACCAAGGACCATCGCGTGCTCAGAAGTTCTAAATAAGGTCACAATGACATTGATAGATATTGTAAATGAAATCCTTTACACGTGGAAAAACTATAATTATCCCTTAAGAAATATCATAAATCTTTTAATAGTAATTATTGACAGCACGCGAATATATTTTTTTAGTTAGAAACGTCTACTTTAAAATGATTAGGGCTCGTGCCTTGATAGTCACGACATATTAAACAATTAAATATCATGCAAAAGGTATAGTTATCATTTCATTATTAGGTATAGTTGTCATTATATTATTATTTTGAATATATGATAGCTTCACGCTGTATCTTCACATTTAGCGGGACAAACAAAGGGAAACTAGTGTTAAGACACTCTGTTCCTTTTTGTTCTTCACTTTCCCTCATGATTTAAGACATGTCGGTTTTAGTGGCTAAACTCAACGTGAAACTTAGTTTTACCAGAGCCGGGAAACTAAGTAATTAATTAAAAATATTTCTCCGAACCCACAACCAATCTAACACTGACCGACTGCGTCATCATGATTTATCCCATAAGTAACTGTCTTGAAGGGTAATCCCACCACATAGCAGCGCCACATACATTCAAATCACAAATACACATATATAAAACTAGCTTAAACCTGCGGCTTTGCCTGCGAAATCAAATAAAAAATACCTAAAGGAAAACGTATCATGTACCATACACAATGACACATCCTCTCGATGTTCTGTATTTGGTATCGCATTTTGGTTGTATTGACGGTTAATGTAATTTAATTTAACCTAAAGGTACCTTTCCACGATAAGTGGAATGTTTAACTTAAAAATAATATTTCTTTACAATGTTCCAAGCCAGCCAAAGCGTCTAATTAACCTCCCTATTAATTAAATCACGAACATAAGTTTATTAAACTAGTGTTAAACAGCACGACCAAGACCATATGGAATATTTCTATCTATTATCATATACTTATTTTAGTACATTAAAAGAGTATGTTATTATCAATTTAATTATACATAATAGTATTGGCACTAATTGGCAAATTGAGTAGATTCATTAACTTTATATATTTTATAAGTTTAACATATAAGAAGTACTGTTAAAAATCACTAGCAACACTGTATAGAATTATTCAATTTCCTTTTGCGTAA
>JAATLQ010004508.1:15576-42106 GCA_013421005.1 Heliconius erato x Heliconius himera | reverse complement strand
TAAAACATTAAAATTTCACACGCACATTTTAAGTCAAAAATTCGTTTTATTATATTAAACATATAATAAATAAAATTAATAACCAACAAAAAATGTGATTTAAACAGTAACTTCAATAGAAATTTAAGTATGAAGTCCGCATCACAATATATAAATAAAAAAAAATTAGTTTCACGCTGTATCCCGCACACAGCAGGGTAGGCAGAGGGAACCTAGTGTTAAGACACTCCGTTCCCCACTTTCTGCCGAATTTTGGAGGCATTGTGTGTCGAGTGGCAGAACTCAACGCCGCGCTTAACCTCGACACCAGAGCGAAGAAATGGAAATATAAATTTAAGTAAATATTTCATCTCCTCGAGTGGGGATCGAACCCACAACCAGTCGGTTTTCCAGTCACACCTCGTGCCGCTGCGCCACGACCGGCCTCACAATATATAACTAATATAATAAAGCGGAAGAGTTTGTTTGTTTGTTAAAACGCTTTATCTCTGGACCTACTGGTCGGATTTACATTTATTTTGTTTTGTACGAAAGCTGCATTCCGGAGTGCTATAAGTTAGCTTAAAATAACAATAATAATGAAGATCTTCGAATGGCTTTAAGTGCGTGCGCTGCAATAATAGTTGAAAATATATATTGTACTACAAAAACATTCAATTTCGTTAGTTTTAAAATAAATTTCGCGACAGCCTACATGTTTCTTTATAAATAAGTCACAATAAGGCATTTTGTGACAAAAATTAATTTAAAACTCCAAGATGATATTTCGCCAATTTTTATTTGATAGATTTGAGAAGATTTTGAAACTTACGAAAAGTGAAAGTTGAAAGTTATTCCATCGTCAAGGAAATTTCAATAGGATAATCTTTGGCTTTTATAATATGTAATTTGGACGTATACTTTTTGAGAAAATGTAAAATTAAAATAAATAATTTAACGCTCTCTTTACGGCTGCCTAAGCCTAGGCTCGAGTACCGCGGGGGGCGCCCTTGCCGCCGATGACGTCCTCGCATGCAGCCACGTAGTACTTGCACTTACTCAAATTTATAAAAATACTTTTTCATCACTGAATATACAAATGATGTAATCTATCCGTTGGCAATAAAATAATTATAGTTGGTATGCGGGCGAAGCCGCGAATAGGCCGCCAGCCGCAATATATTAGTAAAGATAAGAAAATAAAAAACAATTATTAAACTAGTATTTTAAACATCAATGAAAATGTGATGATAACATTTAACATAATTAATATACAAAAAATGTAAAAAATTAACAACAAAAAATTAAAGGTTGGCTCTATATATAATACTTTATAACAAAAGACAAAAAAGGTCACTATACAAAATCTAAAATGATATCAAAATTTAAAAAAATATGTTATTAACAAACATTTAATGATAAAAATTAATTAATTTAAATAAAATTAATTAATTATATATATAGTTAAACAACAATACATATTTTTTTTATTCTAAAACAAAAAAAAATGATTTAGTATATAATCGATCATAGGCTTAACAATTTTATATATAACACGAATTGGGGATAAATTGTATACTTCCACCTTCATTTAAAAGATAACATTGTCCATTAATAATAATAAACAATAATTGAAAAACTAAAATATTGATAAAAAAAAAAGTCCCGCTCAGTTTTGCCGGTTCTTCTCAGATCTGAGGAAGTACTTCAGTGAACCGGTGATAAATTATTTGACGTTCAAAAAATTCAACTGTGACTTCTTATCTATAGTATATATAATAAAATTGTAACTTGCCGCTGCTTGTTTGTGGGAAATATATGAGAAAAACTGTCATTGGGTGTATGTTAGTCAATGTAACAAAACACAAAACGATGATTTTTTTATTTCTTGTCTGTTTGTCGGTTTGTCTGTGCGTCTGCGCGTTTGTATACGTTAAACTCGGAAATTACTTAACCAATTTAGATGTAGGTTAGTAAATAAATAATTATATAGTACACACAAGCAAACAACTGCAAGCTGGCGAAGCCGCGAGCGGGTCGCTAGTTTTGAATAAAATAAATAAAAATTGACTTCGACCAAATTCAATACACATTATACTGTTATACATACATAATAATAATGTAAAAAAATATTATATACACGATAAAACAAAACAAAAATCAACAATATTTTTCTTTCAAAATCCGTCTCAGTATCTTCCCAGTAGGATTCTTAGGTATCGCATCAACAAACTGGACTTCCTTTATCTTCTTAAATGGCGCCACTTGGTTGTTGACGTAATCTATTATTTCTTTCTCATTGAGTTCTACCCCGGGCTGAGATACTATAAAAGCTTTAGGTTTTTCCCCGGATATCGTATCAGGGATTCCTATTACGGCGCAATCTAGAACTTTCTTGTGTGTACGAATTACCATTTCTAGTTCCGCTGGTGCGACTTGGTAACCTTTAACCTGGGGGTTTTAAAATTAAATTGTTATTTTGTTTTGTTATGTAAGTTATTAAGCACTACATTACATATAGTACCTTACATGTATGGTAGTAAATATTAAAATTAAATCAGCTTGACGCTGTATCCCGCACAGAGCAGGGTAGGCAGAGGGAACTTAGTGTTAAGACACTCCGTTCCCCACTTCCGCTGAGTTTTAGAAGCATTGCGTGTTGAGTGGCGGATTTCAACGCCGCGCTTTTACATTGACACCAAAGCGAAGAACAGAAAATATAAATGTAAGTAAATATGACATTGCTATTTCATTTTGTCAATATATTTATATTCATAATAGAATACAACTTTTGTATTCATACATCATTGGTATTTCCGATTTTTCCGCATTTAAAAGTTTTTTTTATCAGATTTATTATGACGTTTTTCAAAGACAGAAATGCGATTATAGTTTATAAAGGCAGTAGATACATCTGTTGTTAATCTGTCAAAATAGAGTTTCCTTATCGATTTATTATTTCTTGTTAATTATTTCTCCCTATAACTGAATCACAGAACAAAACAGCTAATAATTTCTAATAATGTTTTTTTAATAAAATTTTATTCAAGCCAAGCTAAATTAAAAACAAAATATATCACACAACAGTAGGTAGGCAGAGGGAACTTAGTGTTAAGTGCACTTCATTATCCACTTTCCGCTGAATTTTCGAGACGTTGCGTATTGGGTGGAGGAACTCAACGCAGAACATTTGCCTTGGTGTCAGAGCAAAGAAATGAAAATATTAATAAATAATAAATGATACCCTCGAGGCCTGTCATGGCGCAGTGGCACGAAGTGTGACTGTAAAATCGACGGGTTGTGGGTTCGATCCCCACTCGAGGAAGTGAAATATTTACTTAAATTTATATTTTCATTTCTTCGCTCTGGTATCGAGGCGGTGTGCGGGATACAGCGTGAAGCTGATTTATTTTTATTTTTGATACCCTCGAGTGGGGACACACACCTTCGTTCCCCTGCGCCACGACAACTTCGGCGAAGAAAAATATTTTTTAAAATATGCACGACAAAACCGATAAGAGCTTCATTTAAAATTTTTCCTTACTATAAAAAGAAACAAGAACCTCTCTTTCCTAATCATCCTCTCACATATAAAAAAAACCACTAAAACCCCGTACCTTAATCAATTCCTTCAATCTATCAGTGACATATAGATATTTCTTCTCATCATACTTCCCTATATCGCCGGTTCTGAACCATCCATCTTGTGTCATGACTTCTTTCGTGGCTTCGTCGTTTTTGTAGTAGCCTTGCATTAGGTTTGCTCCTCTGTACCAAATTTCACCTTCCTGGAGATTTAAATTTTTAAAAATAAAATTGGTGACGGGGTCAGTAATGGCGCTGGCGTGCGGCTGTACACGCGACACGTTGTGGGTCCAAATTCCACTCGAATAAATGAAATATTTAATATTTTCATTGGCTCGCTCAATACTTACATACTTAATTACTTTAAATATTCAATATTATAATACAAAGGAGTTACTTTAATATTTATTGCTTAAGTTACTAGCGTTAAGTATCTACATAATTTACTATTTAAATTGAATTATAACGATAATATAACAATTTGTTCACGTTTTTATTTAGTTAGTAGCGACCGGCAACTTCATCTGCTTGAAATAGTAATATAATATTTTTATTTATGAACTCATTCAAATAAAAACAAACACAATATTATGTGAAGGGAAGTTCACCAAAACACAATAGTGAAAACTGTATTTAAATTTGGCTGATAATTTCTGAGACTATCGTGCACAAGCGCACAGACAAACAGACAAAAAGGTATATTAAAATCATTGTTTGGGGTTCTGTTCCGTTGCTAAATACCTCTAATAATAGTTTTTCTCATATACAGACAACATCCTCTATATACAGACAACAATCAGTTATATTTTTATTTTTTTATATAGATTATTTACTACAAGGTCAAAATTGTTGTTATTCAATTACTTATATCATTAAAAAATATAGCTTCGTAATGTAATTTTATTATAGAGTTTTTATATTTATTATTTGTATTTTTTTTTATCAGCTTCATGCGGGATATACCACACACAGTAGGGTAGGCAGAGGGGACCTAGTGTTAAGACACTCCGTTCCCTACTTTCTGCCGAATTCTGGAGGCATTGCGTGTTGAGTGGCAGAACTCAACGCCGCGCTCGTCCTCGAAACCAGAGCGAAGAAATGGAAATATAAATTTACGTAAATATTTCATCTCCTCGAGTGGGAATCGAACCCACAACCAGTCGGTTTTAGTCACACTTTGTGCCCCTGCGCCACGACTGGCCTCAAATCAATCAATCTCTTTTATATCGTATATTGAGACCGTCGTGGCGCAGTTGGACGGAGTTGGACTGCCAGCGCACTGTCGTGGGCTCGATTCCAACTCGGAATAATTTATTTTCATATCCCCGCTGTGATAGATAAAGCCCGGTGCTAAATTCCGTCATTAAAAGGGCAATGTCTTGAAAATGGGGAAATTAGGGAATAAAGTGTCTAAATCCGTGAGACCGCTTTTATTTCAAATCTCTAACACTCTCCTAGAACAATTTGCAGGTGAGTATATAATCGGTTCACAGTAAATTAGCTAACCTATTACTACTAAAAAAGTTAATAAATATATATAAAAAACCATACCTGATTGGGTCCCAGAGCTTCAAAAGTATTAATATCAGCTATCTTTACTTCCCCTCCACCAAAGACATGGCCGACTGAGGAGTGATTGGCATCATCGTTATTACCAACGGAAATACCACCGTTGGTCTCCGTGAGACCGTAGCCTTGACGGAATATTATGTTTTTCTGAAATGAATAATTAAAAATATATATATTATTGCGGCGTTGAGTTCTGCCACTCAACACGTAATGACTCCAGAATTCGGCAGAAAGTGGGGAACGGAGTATCCTAACACTAAGTTCCCTCTGCCTACCCTGCAGTGTGCGGGATACAGCGTGAAGCTGATTTTATATCTCGCATATAGAAGGGTAGGCAGAGGGAACCTAGTGTTAGGACACTCCGTTCACCAATTTTCACCATTTTTTTGAGAAATTGATCATTATATGTTAGGTTTCAGAATTCAACGCTACGCTTTGTCTTGTTACCAGAGCAAGGAAATGAAAATATGAAATAATTCATTCCCCCAAGTAGGAATCGAATCCACGAATCACGCTATGCCACTACATGGCCTCGTTTTTTTTTCAACTTCACGATGTATCCCGCACCTACCAACCCAAGTTTCCACCGAATTCTGGAGGCATTGCATATTACATGGGGGACCTCAACGCCGCGCTTCACCTTATTGCTAGTGCGAATGAAAATAGGTGTAATATATAAAATATTTCATGCCCCCGAGTTTGAATCAAACGCACAAGCGTCGCGTTTACAGTTGCACACCTTTACCCCTGCGCTACGACGAACACATTCACTTTTTTTTTAAAATACTATAATTATTATTTCTTATATAATTTAACAAATTTTATTGGACTTTGTTATAGTTACAGGTCAATAACATATATAATTGTGTTATCTTATCACACATCGTTTTAGGTAATAATAGCGTTGATAAGAAGACCTCTGGGTGCACTTCATATCAAAATAAGTTTTTTATCATTTATTTATTGATAATAATGGTATAGATACCATCTAGATATCTATAATTGGTAAATTTGTTTTACGTTATTTGTTTATTATATACATACTTACTTAACTTTAAAAGTTTTTGTAAAAATAAATCAATTTCACGCTGTATCCCGCACATAGCGGGGTAGGCAGAGAGAAGAAATGAAAATATACATTTAAAGAAATATTTCATTTGCTCGAGGGGGGATCGAACCCACAACCACTCGCATTTACAGTCACACTGTGTGCTCCTGCGCCACGAATCGTCGTAATCGTCAAATTTTTTTTATAGGTTTTTGAAAACGTGGCATTTCGAAAATTCTGTAATAGTCCATTCGAAACGTTAAGTTTCCAAAAAAGTATATCATGTACTAAATATAGCCAATTAATCCGGTTAGAGTTTCATTTGAAATGTGTAATAATTGCGAAAATCAAAGAATATATCTTTGATTAGTTTCTATAAAAAAAACATAGTATTTTTTTGTTTTCTTTATCTTGTCAAAGTAAAGAAATAAGGTTACTAAGAAAAAACAGTAATATTATTCTTTTTTTTGTATGCATGCGACGTCGTCGAGTTTTACATGTTTAATCCTTCTCTGGGGAAATTTTGTACTTATTAAATTGAATTAAATTGACTGCAATTAAAAAACTCAAAAAATTTGTAATACTCAAAAATAAATTTCCTTTTTTGATTTTGTTAGACAAAACGTGGCGTTTAATTTCGTTACAAAAAGAGATAATTAAAAAACCCATTATTTCCACAAATATATAACACTTCACATGTGCATCAGTAATCATATTACATTTAAAAAAATGGCTATCGTGGCGCAGTAGGTCAGTGTCTATCTGTAAAGGCGATGGTTGCGGGTTCCGCTATTCAACCAGCAATATATCGAATTTAGGAGAAAACGGAACGGAAAATCTTCATACTAAATTTCCTCTTTTTATCCTGTTATATGGAGGAGAAATCGTGAAACTTAAATATATATATATAAATATATTAAAAACTTACATTCTTATTAACGACAGCCGCTGCATCATCTTTCCCACAACTCGCGGCCCCACAAATTACAGTTTCTATGTTTTCTAAGTGTTTTGGTGTAACTGCTGGGTGCTTACCCAAGAATATTGCTGAAAAATGAGAAAAAAATATATTTATTCTAGTCTTGTTTGTCTATACGACCATAGCGCATAGCCTCAAATTAACCCAGTTAACTTTTTCTGAATATTGTAATTTTCTACACGAATTATTTTCATTTCCTTTTGTAAAAGTGGAACAGGCAACGGAGTGTCTTAATATTAGATTCCCTCTGCGTATGATGCTCTAAAAAAAAGAACGTAAAGATAAAAAAAATATGTACATAAAAAACTCAAATACGTGAAAAAATCAAAAACAAAAACCGACAAGTTTAAGCAATAATTGTCCAAATTTGAACCAGTGGTCAACCAGGTGGTTACTTGTCAAACTACTTTAAATGACCAGTTGATGTTATTTCGGTTATTACGAAATATTATAACCATTAAGAGAAGGTTGTTTTTTTATCATATCTTGAAATTGTTTTCGTACAATAAATATTAAGGTCTTAAATAAATATATTTTAAATAAAAAGATGGAATTACAACTTTTATTTGAAATATATGTATTTTGTTTAATATGAGGCCAGCTGTGGCGCATCGACTGGTTGAGGGTTCGATCCCCACTCGAGGAAATGAAATAATTATTTACATGCATATTTTCATTTCTTCGCTCTGGTGTCAAGGCAAAGCGCCAGTTGAGTTGAGTTTCGACACTCAACACGCAGTGCCTCCAGCACTCAGCGGAAAGTGAAGACACTTAACACTAGGTTGCCTCTGCTTATCCTGCTGTATGCGGGATACAGCGTGAAGCTGATTTTTTTATTTAATTTATTTATTCATATTATTTACCTAAAAGCAAAAGAAATAATAAAATATATTGTTTTTGCTTTCCGCGGTTAACAATGGAAGACCTTTATTAATCATGTAATATTTAAAAGAAAAATACCTTTGTTTTAAGTATTACATAATGAATGCTCCGTTAAATGTAATTAAAAATTAAAAAGATTTCTTTTTAAATACAATCATACCTATATATAAATATATTTTTGATTTTTTGATGATGAACTAAATATCGTTATATAGTGTCATACTTTTAAATAGATTTATTCTAAAGGGTTCTAAAAAGATATAAAGAAAGAAGTATTTTTAAGTTGAAATAGGAACTTGACTATCGAGTAAAGTAAAAATATGAAAATATTAATTTCCCAATCAGGTAATCAGAAAAATTATTTATAACTTATATTTATTTCTCTTATCTATCTTACTTTTCTTTCTTCTTACTTTAAAATACTTAATAAATATTAAATGTACATATTATTTATAAAAAAGGTAGTTTTTGTTTTGTCGAAAACCCTATTCTCTATATATTTATTTTCATTGTTTAAACACAATACAAGGACGCTGTCGTGGTGCAGGGGTACAATCATGGGACTCTAAGCGCAGCGGATGTGGATTTGATTTCCACTCGGAAGAATGACATATTTAGTGTTTTCATTTCTTCGCTCTGATAACGAGGTAAAGCACGATGTCGAGATTAACCACTCAACACGCAATGCCTAGTGAATTCGGTAAATAGTGGGGAACGGAGTGTCTTAACACTAGATTCCCTAGTGAATTCGATAAATAGTGGGGAACGGAGTGTCTTAACACTAGATTCCTCTGCCTACCCAGGTATATGCGGGATGCAGGATAAAGCTAAAAAAAACGATACAGAAAATAAACTATACACAAAAAGACTTACCCATAGGTGGAACTACATACAAATGGTTAGCTTTGAAACGTATCAAGGATTCCAAGTAAAGTTCAGGCTTGAACGAGGGCATCGTCACCAGCTTGATACCTCTCGACATGAGATTCATGAGCACAGCGTTGAAACCGAATATATGGAAAAACGGCAATACTGCTGGTAGCACTGATTGGTAAGATGCTGGAAAAACATTTTATATATATTTTTAAATTAATTAATTTGAGGCCGCCGTGGCCCGGGGGTACAAGGGTGTGATTGAAACGCGACCTTTGTGGGTTCAATCCCATACGAGGGAAGGAATTATTATTTCTTAAAATTTTCACATAAGCAGATAACACATACAAGACACAAGCAGATGTAATCCGAGGACAATGTTCCGGAGGCTTTCCACTTATCCAGGTCCAACTTCCATTTCATCCTCATCATTTACTTATGGAAATAATATATGGTTTCTACGTGACAAAATACATTTTTACTTTTAGTACTACCAATAATATATGATACTGATAAGGCGTGTTGAATGACCGCGCTCGATATTTACAGTCTGTGACAAAGTAATTGTAAAATGCGTACAATATTTAATTGCAGTTTTGTTACAAACGAGGATTTAAGGATAAGCAAATAATATATTTAGTTTAGTGTCAAAGGTTGGTTGGGCTGCTTTAGATGAATACTTTGCTGAAATTTACTAGAGAAGACAGATAAAACCCAGTATTAACAGACTCCGTCCTCCATTTGCGATAAATGGTGGAACTTAACACCGCGCTTTTTTCTTAGAATAAAAATAATTATCCAAAAAACTTACCAGACGCCTCTCGAACACCAACAACTTCAGGCACAAGTATCATTTCGTTAAGCGTAACAATACTTTCGTGGGTCAAAACCACCGCTTTAGGGAACCCGGTGGTTCCACTTGAAAACGGCAAAATGGCTACATCTTTGCCGCTTCTATTGACACTCTTTAAACAATCTGTATTAACACTTAAATCTTCAGCGAACTCTGCAAATCTAATGGTACCTTCTGGTATGTCATCGTTATCTATTAAAATAACTGGTATATTACTGTGCAGTTCTTTTAGAGCGAGTGCTATATTTGGATATGATAATTTGGACGATACTATCGCTTTACAATTCACTAATTCTATTTGACGTTTTAGTTCATCTGAAACAAAATTGTATAGAATTATATATTTGACTTTTTTTAAAGAGTTAATTAAATGTAATTGATTTGTACACTATGATAACATGAAAGATAAATATAGTACCACAATACAATCATTTAAGATAAATATGTATGTAATAACATAGGGTCACAAGCTTGCGACTGTATACGCGATAGCTGTGACTTCGATTCCCATTTGGGGGAATGAAAATAATATTTTAATTTCTTTGCTTTACCTACCCTGCTATGTGTGAGATTCAGAGAGAAGCTAAAAAAATATTAGAACTATGAAGTAAATTGAAGTAAATCCTAACACATCTATCGCATACTGCAGAGTAGACAGAGACCATTTAGCCATAAGTCGCTCCATTTTTTGGGATCCGGGACTAAACCGGGATAGCCCGGGATTCAAAAATCCCGGGATATCCTGGTTTTGCTTGAATGGTCCGCTATTTCGACCAGTCTTAACACTAGGTTCCCTCTGCCTATCCTGCTGTGTGCGGGATATACCGTGAAGCTGATTTATATTTATTTATAGCCATAGCCATAGAAACTCAAAATCAAGTATAAAAAACTACTGATCAATACTCACGAGCAGTATACACAGGATTCATCATACTAGCCACACAACCAGCTTCCATTACACCTAAAATGACGCACGGATACTCCGGCACATTGGGTAAGATGATAGCCACTACATCATCATTCTGCAATTTCAGTTTATTACGTAGTGACGCGGCGAACGAGACCGACATTCTGTAGGTTTGAGCGTATGTGTAGCCATGGCCAGTTACCGCACATACCTGGGAAAAGAGAGAAATAGATGAGAAAAATATAAATTTATAAGTAACTAAAACTATAAATATTCCGTATATGCATCTAAAACTACCACTATAAATATTCCATATAAGTAACTAAAACTACTACTACAAACTACGAAGGTAACTATGACAATTAATCACCGTTGTCAGACGTTCCGATTTTGGCGGGACGTTCCCGATTTTTAGTCTAAATTAAATGTCCCATTCAGGCAAGTTTCGCCTTTCACGAATTACTCCAAAATAAAAAATCTATTTCACGCTGTATCCTCCACACAGCAGAGAAGGCAGTGGGAACTTGTGTTAAAACACTCCGATCCTCACTTTCCACCAAATTCTAGAGGCAATGCGTATTGAGTGGCGGAACTCAACGCCGCGTTTTGCCTCGACACCAGAGCAAAGAAATGGAAATATAAATTTAAATAAATATTTAATTTAACGAGTGAGAATCGAACCCACCACCAGTCGAGTTTACAGTCCACACTTTGTGCCCCTGCGCCACGACGGGCCTAATGACTGACTCCACTTACTGTGAGAAATCTTTTTTTATTACTTTATAATTAGTTACTAACAATTTTATAAAAATATAAATAAGTACAAAAAATATAAATAAGCAAAAATATAAATAAGTACAAAAAATATAAATAAGCAAAAATATAAATAAGTACAAAAAATATAAATAAGCAAAAATATAAATAAGTACAAAAAATATAAATAAGCAAAAATATAAATAAGTACAAGCAAATGACTACTCTGAAGAGTTAACTAATTGCCTTACATGGTAAACAAAAAACAGTATAGAAAAAGTGATGTTTTTCTTAAAATACATTTTATATTGATATCTATCAATATTAGAAGATTAATTTAAAATTCAAATAAATGGACAAATAATAAATTATGAAAAAATTATAATGAATTTCAAAAATATATATTATAAATAGTTAGATAAAACTCTTTATTGCATACATAAAAGAAATAAACATTTTAAAAGAAAAATAAAAATTACAATGTTAAATCAGAAAAAAATAAACAAACACATTTTGCGAGGTTGTATGCAAAGGCGGTCGCCTTTGCATACAACCTCGCTTTGCATAACAAAAAACTATAAAGTGTATACGTATTTATTATCTATATATCTTATATATGTAATTTTACTGTTTATTTATTTTATTATGAGGCCAGTCGTAGTGCAGAGGCACAAAGTGTGACTGTAAAACCGACTGGTTGTGGGATCGATCCCCACTCGAGGAGATGAAATATTTACTTAAATTTATATTTCCATTTCTTCGCTCTGGTGTCGAGCTTAAGCGCGGCGTTGAGTTCTGCCACTTAACACGCAATGCCTCCAGAATTCGGCAGAAAGTGGGGAACGGAGTATCTTAACACTAGGTTCCCTCTGCCTACCCTGCTGTGTGCGGGGTACAGCGTGAAGCTAATAATTTCAAATAATTTTTGATTGTTTTAAATAAAAAAATACGACCATTGTTGATATTTGATATTTATAAAATATACATAAAGCGAATTATTTATTACACTTTCAAACATACACATTCTTTGTAAAATAACTGTAATAATTGCATATTAACTCCTGTACAGTTTTTAAATTAGTTACATATATTATATGAACGAACCAACCAAAAAATCTTTGTATTTACTTGATATTTCTTTCAAGATCGTTCTTTATCTCTATGTTGAATTAATTACGATTTCTTTCAAATGACGATTTTTTTTTTAATGAACCGATTTTGATGAACTAAACTTTAAGTTGAGTTAAAACAAAGCAATTGGTGAAATTTTCAAGTAAATCGGTTCAGTATTTTCAGAGAAAAATGTGGACAAAAATATGTCGACAGACAGACAAGAAATTCAAAAAAAATCTTTTTGCTTTCTATTATTCTTTTTAAGTGTCCCTCTATCCATTTCTGTCAAAATTACTAAATGTACAGACAAAATATTTTTACTGTCTTATTATGTATAGAGATAGGGATAAACACATCCATACACAAAATGATGCTCATGAATGCGATTATAAAAGATAGAGATAAGATGTATAACTAATTCATGCTCATAACACTAATAATTAAAGTGAACTTTTAAATCACTAATCTACGTATAACATTCTGCATAATATGTAGAAGACTACTTAAAATCTCTATCTATTTAAGGAGAAGAAATAATCAAACCTACCACCTAAAAATTAAAAGTCAAAATTACTAACCACTACATTTTGTATATAACATAATTATGTTTTGATTGTGCACCTTCCTTATTTGTTAACCTTGCAAAAATTACAGTATGACCGACAATTATTTAATAACAAATTTTTAAGGAAATACAAGACAATGACGTGAAGTTGACCATAGAATAAAAAAAATATTTGTAAAAACAAAAACCCCGACTGCATCAAACTAAAAAGAAAATAAACAAGCCCAATAGTTTATTAGGATCAACGGTTGTCTATGGGTAGAGGACCTCAGTACCTATCATATTTGACAATTTGTGATCTTTTAGAAAAAGTCAGATTCTTGAAGAAAGTTGGATAATACAGCCTAAATGTAGGGTCTGCCTCGTCGTCTCGTGATTTTTCGCCTCAATATAGCTCAATAGTAGTCTATTTGAATCACACAGCAGTCATAAATCATAGCTTTATAAAACATTTAAAGAAAAAACATAAAAAAAAATCTAAAAGTAAAATTTTAATAGTAACTTTAAGCGGTTCTGGTGAAAAAAAATACTTGTTTTTTTTTCCACCAATTTCAATTCGTCCGAGTATTTCTATGCGCTATGTATATTTACAATTGCATTATCTAATATAATTTAATTTACTAAGTAATAAAAAAACACTTAATTTTATTTAAAAATTATATTCCTTATCACAAATTTTATACAGTATAAATTACTTTAATATTAAGACAACAATTAAAGTGATAAATGAGTACAATTTAATTACACACAACAAAAAACTACTTGTGATAGGGGAGCCGAAGCGGGGACTTTGGGATTTACTAAAGCGCGGCAGATTAATATACTAGGGATTGCCTTGTACTCCGTTTAGTTCCAAAGTTACTTCAACCAAATATGAGTCCCATATATGAATATGGTGTCCCGGGACAGGGGGGTAAAAAAGGTTGTAAAAAAAACGTTATATCATTTTCGAGTGTAGCTATTTTGTATTTTTTACTTTCAAGGATTACGAAAAACATATCTGATGAATGCCAAAAGCTGAAGTTATAAAGTTTAATGCAGCTACGGGTTGCCTATATTCCTTTCTCCGTGTTTCTATTTCTCTCCTACTCTTTCTCCATCTATCAATCTCTCACTTATCGGTGAAGACGATAATTTTAAAAAATATTTAAAACTATATATTTTTTATAATTTATTTTCTTATATATATAATTTCTCATATTAGGCAAGTCCCTTCAGATAATCGTCAAATTATGAGATAGCACGTCTAGGGCACGAAGATGAACCAAATATATCTTAACCTGACGCGCTTGAGTATTTCAAAGTGATGAAATAGTTCTTACACATTCTACCAATGGCTGCGAGTTTGCGTCACATCCAAATCGTCAGATTATTATATACGAGCCTTTTTTTCAGTTTTACTTAACATTTCCTTAAAAAAACTGACACGCTCGATCAATTTATTTTTAATTTTTCACTCTTACGTACAACCACCTCCATCGTGGAAACAATCAGATTAACATAGTTCTACTCGAGTAGCCGCTCATTGCACCGATCAAAAGATATGTAGTAAGTATATGATATTTTTATCTTCTTATCATATAAGCTCTATGACGCTCGAGTAAATCCCGATTTGGCATCGTTGGCTCTCGTACTATAGAATAATATGCAAATAATATAAGTTAATAGAATCCGAGATTTTTATTATTTAACTGTAATTAATAATAATTATATTGATAATTATATTGATAATTACAGTAAAATAATACCTTCAGATTATAAGAATTGGTTTTTATGTATTTTAACTGATAAAAAACTAGTGGTTGAATTAAATTTTAACCGCTTAGTTTGACTTTGGCATAGACTTTTTTATTTTAGAAATCTAATAACGAAGATTATAAAATAAGCTTTAATTAAAAGAAATAATCAAATTACATTGGAAATGCAATAAAAAAATCTCCACCAATTAACAACTGGGCTCTCTGTGTAAAGCAGAATGTCAAAAATACTTAGGCATTATATCAGTATAACAACATAGTTGTTAAGGTTAGTAAAAAAGGTCTTCCATTTTAGTTTTTAAATTTTTTTTCTTTAAAAACTTTTTATTTTGACTTAGATTGCATCATATGAACAAATGAGTGAAAATATAAAATGTTAAAGAAAATTCACAACTACAATATGGTTGACCAGTCATGGCCACCCTAAATTAGGATTTTTCTTAATGTTCATTATTTCTCCCCATATGAGCAACGGGGGCAAAGTTCAGAAAGCCTAACTGCTGCTGCTGCTGTACTATTAAGTCAAGTGAGTGTTACTGAAGCAGCTACAAAAATTGACAAATTTTTAAGTTCACAAGAAAAATAAAATGATAAATGTTTCAGATAAAGTATGTATAGTATAAAATTATAAACATAGAATAAATCCAAATAATTGTAACAAAGTGCCAAAAACAAATACTACAAAGAAATAATACATAGTATCAAATTGTCTACATAATTATATTACTATAATAACTTTCCCTTTGAACTTACATTTATTTTCCCATGCCATACTATGTTTCAAATACAAGAAAAAATATGTTAGATACTATAAAAATTGTAAATGAGATTTTGAGAAAAGATTTGTGAGTTAATCTGTAATATTAGCAAAAAAATAGTTAGAAAATTATTAGATTTTTTTAATAATTTTAACTTTAATCATATTTCATATAAAATTACTATATAAATAAATTCTATTAAAATTTTTAGTAGGAAGTAATATTTCAAAAGACCAAGGTATTTAGATAGTAAAATACTTAATAATATATAAATTATTGCTCTATAATTTTCTAGTTTCTTTTTTTTTTGAGGCAAGGTTGAGACAAGTTGTGGCAAAGGTGTACAACTGTATTCACAACAGGTTATGAGTTTAATTCCCACTTGACGTAAATATTAAATATTTTCATTTTCTCACTCTGGTTATTTCTTTTAAGGGTAAGACAAAACCCGGTGTTGAGTTCCTCCACTCAACATGCAATACCTCCAGCATTCAGCAGAAAGTGGGGAAAGGAAGTGTTTTAATGAGATTGGAGTGCCTTACCACTAGATTCCCAGGTTATTAAAAATATATAACATAGCACGACAAACCTCTTAAATACTTTCCAAGAACTCAGTTAGCCACTAAGTCATACATTCTTGGCATTATGTTGTCTTGTTGTTATGTTGAAATTCTTATACATTAGTTACCAACAAATTTTTGTTATCAAGAAACATAGTCTGGCCCTGCTATATTAAAATGTTTTCTGGTTTTATTTTAAATGTTTTTTTTTAAGTTTGGTGTGACAATATAAAAGATGTCAAAAATCATTACTTACAGTAAATGTTTTATCTGGCCACCGATCCAGGTTCTGCCAAGCAAAGTCCCATACAGTTTGATTGGTTACCTTGACATCTTTATGAATAGATTTAAGTATATTAGCTTCAGTACTTTTTAATCTACATGAAGGTAGTGCTGTATTTCTTTTGTTTAGCACTTGGCACACTGTTCGACGGACTACACTAGCCATTGCTGGGAAATAAGAGGCAATTATGTCAGCTACTGAAGTAGTTGTTTTAAATAGCACAAAAATATTAGCACAAAGATAAGATAAAGTAATGAATACATTGTAACAAAAAAACAAATGCTATGGCAAAAAATTGTGTTTTAAAAAAAAGAATTTAAGCAATTTAAATTATAATAATTACCATAAGAATCTAAAATTAATTTAAAATTAAAACTAGTTACATGAAAATATTTTGCTTTGTTTACAATTAACAATATTATTAAATTAAAACATACCTTATGTTAATTTTACTTCAAATAAGAAATCAAAACCAGTTTAAATGTTTAAAAACTATTATCTCAAGGTTACATCAACGCAACAAATAACTTTAACACAGTAGACTTTGCACTGTTGAATAAATTATGAACAACAAGGAAATATAAACACTATAATTAAAGTTGTATTTTGATACAATCACTTTTTAATACAGCATAGCTTTACCTAGATTTGGTAATTAATTTAAAAATGAAAGTAATTAACTTCCATAATTCAATAACGTTTCCTTACGAAAGATAAACAACGACTAATAAAGTAAAATAATAACTACCTATTAAAATATTAACAAGCAAAACAAGTTTTAAATTTTGACAATGACAACTATGAACTGTCAAGAATGGTCATTTTCACAGATTTGTATCGAACCAATAAGATTAGCTCGTTCCATTCTAAGTAGAATAAATTATATTCAATTAACACGCCCAAGGCCGTAAATCCATACTTATATGAGCTTTCTTATTTTTTTTGCCACAATTTCAAAAAATTGTCCAAAAATAAAAATATCAACAAACTACTTTTTTACATAATGGAAATTTAAAAAAAATATCATGATTGATTGATTGACTGATTTATGATTTGATTTTACAAACCAAATTTTATCCTATGCAGCACAGATTCAAGAATTTACCTATAGGTATGTTACACAAAACCTAAAACCTATAGACATACAAACTTACGGGACATGTCCATACACGTGATTGGCATAAAATATGAGAAATGCTCATATTATAAATTTGAAAACAACTCTGTCTGTCTGTGTATCCGTGACGCAATCACGGCCAAGCCGATGATCCGATTGTGATAAAATGTTATATAGAGATACTTGAGTGTCTTGGGATGAACATGACTACTTTTTTTCATATTTGTAATATTTTCGATATATAGTAATATATTAAAATATCTTTCTATTTGACGTTTTTTCGTTGTTTTAAGAAAAGGTCGTTCAAAATGCTTCTAAACGCTTATATAGCGTGCGCTGACTGATTATGTGATACTTAAAAACAATGTCCTATATGGCATTATCCTTCTAAAAAACCTTTTTTTAAAAAAGTCCGCGATGGTATATGATTATTTCTGAAGCTGGAGCCACAGTTTAATTTTATATGTAACGGCGTTATAATCCGACTTTGAGAATATTAGTTTCAAGAGTACCAAAAGCACTTGGCCAAGCTCGAGCAAACGACGTTTACGTTTTGTAAATTTTCATACGTTCTACGTATTTTCGTACGGTCTACTGTTAATTTTTATGTGATTATATGCTGTTTATGGTTGCGCCATGTCAGCTTGGTTGTTCAATTTGTATTTGGATAGCTGTCTCCAAGGATTGAAACAAAGTGAAATGGGAGTGAAAGTAGGTGATCTGAAGGTGAATTGCTTGCTGTACGCAGATGATGCAGTGTTTATTGCATCATCAGAATGAGAGTTGCAGGCATTGGTCACCACTCTGAAAGAAGGGTGTGAATATAATGGTCTAAGGCTCAATGCGGATAAGACAAAGGTTTTTATTTTTGAAATAGAGGCCGGTCGTGGCGCAGCGGCACGATGTGTGACTGCAAAACCGACTGGTTGTGGGTTCGATCCCCACTCGAGGAGATGAAATATTTACTTAAATTTATATTTCCATTTCTTCGCTCTGGTGTAGAGGTTAAGCGCGGCGTTGAGTTCTGCCACTCAACACGCAATGCCTCCAGAATCCGGCAGAAAGTGGGGAACGGAGTGTCTTAACACTAGGTTCCCTCTGCCTACCCTGCTGTGTGCGGGATACAGCGTGAAGCTAATTTAATTTAATTTTATGAAGAAAGGACGGAGTGCAA
The DNA here is from genome assembly GCA_013421005.1 of Heliconius erato x Heliconius himera. Taxonomy (NCBI): domain Eukaryota; kingdom Metazoa; phylum Arthropoda; class Insecta; order Lepidoptera; family Nymphalidae; genus Heliconius; species Heliconius erato x Heliconius himera. The sequence continues at coordinate 23,351 of JAATLQ010004508.1, read as the reverse complement.
GATCAGTGTAAATGGTAAGATATTAGAACAAGTGAATGAAGTGGTATACTTGGGAAGTATGTTCAGTAGAGATGGAAGATACGAGATGGATGTGGAAAGGCGTATTGCTGCCGGTAACAAGGTTAACGGAGCCTTGGCTGCATTGATGAGACGGCGAAACGTCAGCACAGCTGCGCGTTTGGCCGTACATAATGCAGTTTTGGTACTGACTCTGTTATACGGCAGCGAAACGTGGGTATTACAGAAGAAGAATGAAAGAAAGATGAATGCTGTGGAAATGCGATCTCTTCGTAGGATATGCGGAGTCAGCTTAGCTGATCGAATCCGCAATGAAGAGGTACACAGAATGGCAGGTACTAGCGAGGATGTCACGGTGAGAATGAAGAAGGACGTGCTCAGCTGGTTTGAGCACGTCCTTGCATGGAAAAGTGAGCGGTAAGAGAGGTAGGGGAGACCGCGGTTGACCTTCGAAAACACAGTATCGAAGATACTCGAGGAAGGTCACGTAAAAAGCATGAGGACCCCTCGGAGGGCATGTATGAAGAGGTTGATGACAGTGGACGGGGCGAAAGAGGTATGTAGAGACCGTAGCGTTTGGCGCTCCGTTCTCTCTGACTAGCCCGCTAGGGATAAAGTTTGAAGTTAGTTTTTAGTTTTATATGTGGCGCAGGGGCACAAAGCGTGACTGTAAAAAGTGGGCAACGGAGCGTCTTAACAATAGGTTCCCTCTGCCTACTCTGCTGTGTGCGGGATACAGCGTGAAGCTGAAAAAGAAATGTATTGCGCATAATTACATAGTATAATTCATAATTAATTCATAGGTATACCTATCGAGACATATAGTATACAGAAGTTAAAAATAGATGGAATTTAATATGAATCATAAATTTCAAGTAATATATCTATAAAAAAATAAATAAAAGTATAGGTATTAAATAAAAGTAATCAAAATTTCAAGTACTTTATAAATGACTTAGCGAACAAAATTAACTTTGACAATCAGTAAGTCATACCATACAGTATAATGACATAAACGCATCATAACAATACAAAGTCATACTTGAATATAATATTAAAACACAGCAAAAATTAAAAATAAAGACTTCTCAAAGATAATAAAAACATACTTTAACATATATTGTTTGTTTAAACCAAAAAATGACTATAAAAGTTATTATAATAGGGACAATATGAATTTGCTTCGCAAATTATGATGTTTTTTTCAACAAATTACGCAGAGAGAACCTAGTATTAAGGCACTCCTTTCTCCACTTTGTTTACATTACGGTTAACTAGCCCTAGCCGCCCTGAAGTTAGCTATAGGTTGCACTAATTAAATTTTACAATTTTTCTTAATTCTGTTTTATTTTCCTCCCGAGTGAACAATGCGCAAAAATTCAGAAAACTAAAATTCGGGGCGGCCACGACTCGACCGTACTGTATTTAACAAAAATGAAGAATTTTTTGACTTAATATGTAGTTTTAACAAATAATGATAAAACTGACTAGGAAATGGCATATTTGGCACAAGATAAGTAAATACGAAACCTAATAGTAAGAAAAAACAGACTAAAATTAAAAAAAAAAACATTTGAGAAATAAAGTTGTACATAAGTTATGCTAGTTTATTTAAACTTTGTTCTTTTGAAAAAAAAACCAAATGGTTAGACGCGTTACATATGACATTTTTAAGATATGGATTAATAGAAGTGTCATTATAACGAATAATATTTAACTAAATGTATATTTTTTTTGTAATTTTTATGTGTTATTCATACACTTAGGATATTGGAAAATATCAAAATATTATTTGCGGCTTCGAGTTCTTCTACTCCACACTCAAAGCCTCTGAAGTTCGGCGAAAAGTGGGAAACAGAAACGTCTAAATGGGAACGACGAGTGACTTAAAACTAGGCTTCCAGGGCCTTTCTGCCTAATCTTTTATGTGCGAGATACAGCGTGAATCACACACATACATACAATCCAGAATTCGGTGAGAAGTAGGGAATTGAGTGTCTTAACACTAGGTTTCCCTCTGCCTACCCTGCTGTGTGCGGGATACAGCGTGAAGCTGCTGAATATAGACCATATGAATAAATTTATAAGAAATGTTAAAGTTTTTTTTTTATATTTTCAAGACCAATCCACACACTAATGGTGAAAAAAAAAATCAATTTTTAATTACTAATATTGTCATCTAAATTAAATTTATATAGTAACACAAGATCCAATATCTAAAACGCCTATATTAATAAAATACGTACATATTATATTAATAGTTAATTTAAATAACAACAATTCCAACAACTTACCAGTCTCACAAGTCTCTTTTTCACTAAATTGACTACCCATCTTAGACAAATCTCTAGGTTTATTGTATGTGCTATACAATTTCATTTTTTTGCCATTTTTATTAACTTTTATTTTTCTGTTTTTTTTTTGATAAATAAATGTGAAGTTAATTGAATTAATTTTGAGGCATACGTGAGTGAATTCGAAGCACAAACCTTATATATAAATAAATTTTAAATTCAGTTTTATAAACATAATGCAGCTGTAGACAGTAAAATTAAGTAGATCAGAGAAAATCTATAGATCATACCAATACCTTCCATTCATTTTAGAGTGATTTCGTGACCATTTTTTTTAACTAACAAAGCAAGTAACAATTACATATAATAAAGCGAAACTTAGCTAAGATTTAAAGGTTAACATTATAATAGAATTGTACAAATTGAATATGGCCGCTAAATGAAATAGTAAAATGAGATAATAACATTAAATTTTCATTATCTCAATAATCTTATTTATTTAACATATTAAATGTTATACAAGAAAAATTATGTTCCTTAGGGTAACATTCTCAATTAAAAATGGTGTCTCCTTATTTGATCAAATATATAAATCACTTCGTGATTCAATATTTTGCAGAATATTAAAATTATTAAACTGTAATCTTTATACAAAACTAATATTGCATGGAAAATCTAAATTATATTAGTTTTATATATTATAAGTAAATGCACTCACAATATAATGATAATCAACTTATAACAAAATTTTATAAGATCTTATTAACATAGCAATTAAATACAAATATTAAAATAAGCTACAGAAAAAAATGCTCCTAAAATATTCTTTTATATTTTTAAAATTTTTTTTTTTCGCTATGTGAAATCTGAGCTGAGGGGATGTTTATATATTATAATTTATGAATGTTTTTTTAACGTTATTTTATTATCTTTCGTACATATTTTCTTGTACTTAAAAATATTTTTTCCTCAATATCAAGCAGCATTCGAGCAAAGCAAATAAACTATATAGTAATATTTGTATATATTTGTATGTGTATATAACTCCAGGTCATTCGAGATTTCTCTGTTTGTGGCATCTTGTTATCTCATAGATAAGATTTCTTGTTTGATGAATTGTCTCTGAAAGAATTTGAAAATGGCGTATCAAATGTCAATGTTCTAAGTCAAGGTTATGGTAGACTATGGATTGCTTGACAGGTTAAAATTTGCCTGAATTTTTTTTTTATCTTCCCGCATATAGGCAGGGTAGGCATATTGACATTGTGTGTAGCGTAGCGTAATTTAACACCGCGCTTGGTCTACTTACCAGAGCAAAAAATTGAAAATAATTTAATTCCCCTAGTTAGACCTTCAAATTTACAGGTTATGGCTCTGAGCCACTTCGGGATGATTTACTTTTATATCAGCTTCACGCTGTATCCCGCACGCAGTAGGTTAGACAGAGAGAACCTAGTGTTAAGACACTCCGTTCCCCACTTTCCGCCAACTTCTGGAGGCATTGCGTATTGAGTGACGGAACTCAAAGTTGCGCTTTGCCTCGATACCAGAGCGAAGAAATGGAAATATGAATCTTGAAACCAGAGCAAAGAAACGGAAATATACATTTAAATAAAAAAATTATTTCCTCAAGTGGGGATCGAACCCACAACCAGTTGCTTTTACAGTAACACTGTACCCCTGCGCCACGACTGGCCTCTGATTTACTTAATTAAAAACCTTACAACCTAACTTTTAAAAACAAAATTACCTTTAAAACTTCAGAGATTCCCAATTTGCTCCTCAAACAATCTCTTACCGCCTTCCAATCTTTTATTCGAATCCTGTCCATACTTGGCCATATATTCCTCCAGTCTAATCAACCACTGGGCCCAATGTTCCCTTAGTTTATCAGTCGATAGATGAAATACATCGGCTTTTGAGCCATCAGTATAGGCTATCACTAATAACGCATCTCGTACATTAAAATGTTTGTAGTTCAAATCATTGCACACTGCTCCGAAATAAGCTGCCAGTTGAACTGGATTGTCGTAAGTCATTGATATGGATTTACGTGGTTTGTCCGATTTCTTCCATTCTATTAAAGTTGGTTTATCTCTGAAATCGTATTTTGTGGTATTATATTTGGTATAGTAAAAAAAGGCAGTTGTTGTTACGATTAAAGTAAATGTTTATTAATTTAGTTTATAGTGTTTAATGAACATAAACATAACTATACTATACTATAAATCAAATTTTAATTTACTTAAATAGTCTTACAAATATTTTTTCAATTCACAAAGCAATATCAGTAACACTAGTCCAGTGGATTATGTGGAGTATACTTGGTATATTTTGTTATATATAATAAGTTTCCATATATATATATTTTTTGATTATGGAAAGGACAAGGGAAACGAGCGCCCCCGTGTAACACCAGAGGAGTTACAGGTGATATATATAGGAGGTGTGATATACACACACACACACACACACACACACACACACACACACACACACACACACACACACACACACATATATATATATATATATATATATATATACACATTACTTGGATTAGATGAGTTTAAAAATTATATTATGTGGGAAATGGAGTGTCTCAACACTAGTTTCCCTGTTTCCCTGTCTATCCTGCTGTGTGTGGGACAGAGCATGAAGCTGATTTAATTTAGTTTTTACAAATAACAACTCACTTATAATCGGCTAAAGCATCAAATATTCCTCTATATTTCAAAAGTGGGTGTATCACATTGGACTCAATAGCTTTGGGGGTGGATATATTCTTCAATACGTCAGCTACGGACACCCAGACGCCTTCAACATCCTTCTCTATACGTAACTGTGTTTGAGGTTGAGTGAAATATGTTTTGAGGGTTTTGTGGAACTTTGTACCAACAGCTAATTGTGCTGTGAAATAGAGAAATACGGTTTATTTGTCTTTATTATAAGAACAAATTATTGATAATAACATATAGCAGTATATTTAGAGTAGGCGGAGGTGCCCAACTACAACGCCTTCATGATAAATGACGTGCTTTAAACATTTTTGGAAACAGTTGGAATAAAAAAAAGTAAAAACACACATCTTAGAACTATGAATTTATAATTACTTTTGTTTTATCTATAATAATATATCACTATGACTGGTATAATGGTATAACAGTATAATAACTTTGACATGTAATATATGGAGGATGTAACTGACTTAAAACATATATCAAAATTTCTTAATTATATTATTTGTAACATGTGTCATTTTATTAAAAATACAATTAAGAAATTTCGAATGTATCTTGTTAGTTTTATATTCTAAGTAATATAACATATTCTAAGGAAGTTAACACTCTTAAGTTAAGAGAGCAATAAGTTACATATTTTATTTTTTGCCTAACTTATAGCAATCTTCAATTTATCGTCAATAGAAATTATGAGCTCAATTGACCCCTGCTAGTCAAATATGTCAGTCCTAATATTTATTCAATTGTAAATGAAAAATTAATTAAAAATCAATAAAGGAAAACCACAAAATTGAACAAAAAAAATCAACATAAAATTTATATGATGCATAGAAGAATATAATTTTAAAAGATTTTTTTTTTCATATATAAAATACTGTGCTTTAACATTCAATTTTTTATGCAGATTTTATACCAAAAGGAAGTCGTTTTTGTGCCACAATATTTGTTTATTTAATTATGAAAGAATGTAAAATGAAAATGATGTTTTTTATTTTTTTATTTTGGGTGTTTTCATGTAGATAATTTATATGTTACATACATCCTTGCAAGAATAATGCAAAAGACAAAAAATATTTAAAAGGCCCAATTTTTTTTTATTATTTATTATTAATTCTTTTTATTAATTATTTATATAAAAAAATATTATTTCTGTGTGTAGAAAAAAAGAAGAAAAGATTGAAAGATTCTTGACATACAATCATTGCCAAGTAATTGTGAGTACAATGTCCTATGCTATTTATAGTAAAGTAAATTACTACCAATAACCTACTGATCTAAAAACTATTTAAAAATATAAAAAATAGTAAGAATTTTGTCTATCTGTCTGTCAAGGTCCTTTATCTCAGGAATGCTTGGAGATATCTAGTTGAAATTCAAATCATATACTCAGATTATGTTCCCTTGATTTCCGGAAAAAATCTATTTCTACATTTACTTAAAAATAAGATAGGACCCTTTATAACGCAAAAATGCGTATTTCGGCACTATAAAGGGAATCAAAATTAATGGGGTACTTCCAGTTGACCTAGAATTATGAAATTTGGCAGCTAGCATGTACAGGTAGTACTAGTTTAAAACAAAAATGTGAAAACTATACATTTATGGTTAAATCCTAAAAAATTATAGCCTAAAAGGGGGGAAAAAATTGGTATTAAAGCCACTAGTTCAAGTGAGATATCAGATGAAAAGGCTCTTCAATTTTTATATGAAACCCTTGGTGGGTGAGCCCGATTTAAGGTTGTTTTAAAACTTTAACTAAAATTAGTAAGACTTAATTTATAATATAAGGTTGTTTTTGATACGCTGCTAGTCTCAACATCCTCAGCTAGAGGTATAACAGCAAAATTACTCTTTAACTCACTAAAAGATCTGAGCCAATCTATAACAATCATTTACTAATTTCTAGAATGTAACTTGATTTTACATTAGCAGAATTCTCCATATTTGTTGTCAGTACAGGCTCAGACAGTGGAGGTGAGTGTTAATGCACATTTCAAAGGGGCACCTTAAATTTACATTTAGGTTGCAAGTGTAAATTTAAAGTACCCCTTTGAAATGAATTTTTATTTATGTACAACAGTGATCCTCAACCGTTTTTTTTTTTGTGGCACATATTTAACGATTTCAAAATTTGGAGGCACACAAAGAAAAAGATAAAAATGATTTACTACAACACACTGCATAAATAGGATCGGATTTAAATATATATTCATGTTAAAAATATTTTTCTTTTTAAATGATATAATTTTATAATATTAACATTATTATATATTTGCAAAATTTGGCGGCACACTTTTGAAATTTGGCGGCACACAAACGTGCCGCGGCACAGTGGTTGAGAATCACTGATGTACAAGTTTAAAGTACTCATCTATAATATTTTAAGAAACCAGGAATCTATTAAGATTGATGTGACACATCACATCACTATAGTGTGAAGCAAATACAGCATGTAAGACCAATGTAGACATACAGATTTTTTTTTTATTTTTTTTATTAGCTTCACGCTGTATCCCGCACACAGCAGGGTAGGCAGAGGGAACCTAGTGTTAAGACACTCCGTTCCCCACTTTCTGCCGAATTCTGGAGGCATTGCGTGTTGAGTGGCAGAACTCAACGCCGCGCTTAACCTCGACACCAGAGCGAAGAAATGGAAATATAAATTTAAGTAAATATTTCATCTCCTCGAGTGGGGATCGAACCCACAACCAGTCGGTTTTGC